>DWQX01000037.1:0-76821 GCA_018245475.1 Pharmacophagus antenor
ACTTATCGCTGCGAAGAAAAAGTCCCCATTCTGAAACGAGTTGAGCAATAGCTAATTCCCCGGTTAACAGGTTAATACCATTAGTCGAAAGTACGCAATCAAGTAAATAACTCTAGCCGTCAACATACTTGATAAAGAAGGAAAGATTCTTTTTGTTCTAAATATAAACATGAAGTATAGGCAATATCCACATCATGGTCGATCACCAGTTATTTTGACTACAAGAATTGCAATGGATGTGCGTTAAAAAAGCATGTACATTATGGCTTTGATTGATGAAGTCAACATTTCTATAGAATAAATTGTATTTACGATAAAGAAGACAGCTGCTTTTACTTCGCTGTAATTGTATTGTTGGGTTTTGATGCCCATAAAATTTCATGAAAAATCCCGATGTTTAACTATTATGATCTTAAATAAACGTTTATGTTTTACAAATCAAGTTTTATAAGTCGTATAAATAGTATTGTTAGAAATAATGATGAATTTTGGATTTGATGAAAATAATAGGGACTTTTTCTGCATTTTTTTTTTTAATATATAGCAGAGAGACTCGTCTGTGAAAGTACTGTTCGCAGTACGATCACATTATGTCTACGATTTGTAACGACTTTGCTGAGGTCACGGTTATGATTTAAGATTTTATGCTAACGAATTAAGTTTTTACGGTTATCTGCAAACACGAGTTCTGCCCATCTATGCTCGGTCTTTGTTGTCAATAAAATTGTTATTTATCTGCGTTGTTTACCATTATGTGGACTAGTAAATGTCAATATAAAGTTTTATATGCTTTTGATAGACGCTGTGAAAGCAAGTAGTTGTTTGACTTTCGTTATATACATACATGATATGTATTATGTATGAATTTTATAATGAGCTTATGTGTTCGTCTCTCAGAATTTGTTTGTTTAGGACTCGAGTTGAAAGTTGGTAGAGAATCGTTCATAAAGACTATAGCCAGAAAAATGCAAATGAATACAAATGTTGTTGCTTTTATCAAGTATAGTTTGTATACACCATAAAATTTTGATTGAATAAAAATATAACCACATCTCTTATTCGAAAAAAAATGTCGAAAATTAGACTGTTAACTTTTTGCACTACTTTGTCTGATAATGACTTGAATGAACGGATAAAGCATTGCTTTTTATGACAAACTCTGTATATTCTTTATAACTCATACGTTTGTTAATAGTAGATAGTTTTTCATTATGGGGAATAATTTTCATAACATAAAGCTTGCTCAAGTCGACGTTCTCGACTTTTTTTATTGCACATCATTTAACACTTGATTACAATTTCACATGATGTTATGTGATACCGAGGCTGTAGATGGTGAAGCATACTCGTCCATATTGGTTTAGCTGCCATGTGTAGGACTGTCGGTACACAGCAATACTGTTATTGCATCAGTTTGATGTTGACGTTTGTAGCTTGCTACCAGGCGCGTTCTAAAAACCCGACAACTGTCTAAACTTTTTTAACTTTTGCGGCCACGGAATCGAACTAGGGATTACCATGTAATAAAGTAAGAGGCAACTTTTTTTTTATCAGCTAACTCTTTTTTTGATTGCCCCTGATGTACAGCGACAATGAAGCCGTAGACGGTGAAGCGTGTTCGCTCAGAATACACCTTGCTCTCACATATATGAATGCTAGAACACAGCAATGCTGTAATAGTGGCAAATTGTCATTGAGGGTGGTAGCCATCTAGGGGGGTTCGAAAAACCATGCCACCGTCCAGATTCCTCTACTACTGTTGCCCGGGATAACCACTGCGCCATGGAGGCAGTCTCGTTTTGTAGCATGAAAATGACGTTAAAGCTTGTCAATTTAATAATCGCTGTGCTTTGATCATGTTCTTTTTTATAAATAATATCTGGGACATTTTTCACATATAGTACTCTGATACCAAGATAGGTAACTAAGCAGGAACTGTGCGTATCCAGTGGCGGTACACCCATACAAGCCCGGAAGCCCGGCATATACCCTATTATAGCAATAAAATTCACTAAAATTGATAAATTTGCTAAAAGGTCTAAACACGATTATAAAGTAAAAAATGGAAAAATCATCCTATGTATTAATATTCTTTTTACGTAAATTAGTATTTAAGAGCTTGGGACTTGTCTTACAGTTACACCCCTGTGTGTATGAGACACCGATATATATATATAGATATTTTTAAATAAATACTTAAATATGTGTATTAACAACCAGACTGAACAAACACAAACATCACTTGAATGTTTGTCCTAAACGTGTCCGAATCCGAGACCCCTGGTGTTTGAGGCCACAGTTACCACCATTAAGTCAACGGGCCAGTTCATTGAATATAGGAACATAATTTGATCAACTTCACGTTTCAATTTCATTAAGTCGTACGAGATCTGTCGGTCCCGCTAGGGACTAATGCCACTCTTATTCTATTAATCGTGTTGCTACACCGATGTTAATAACCATAATTTAATTTATCATAGTGAAAACATTAACAAATAAATTGACTTATAATCACGTTGAAATGTTTCTTATAAAACGATGTACAATATGTTTTATTTTTATTACATAACATTTAAATGACATTGCCCTTCAAGTTATTATAATTCAGATAAATGATGTTTGTTAATTGACGAACATTCATCTAAATTATGAAATCGTCTCAGTATACAAGGTGACATAAAAGAAAGTACACATTTAAAAAATCGATAAAAAATTAAACAAAGAGTTTATTAAAAAAAAATGTTTATTATATATTAAAATAAACTTTTTGGGAATTTATTCTTGAAAATGATATCGTCCAAGTGTAAACCGTTACGTTAACGATATTCATTTAATAGAGCTCTAAAAATTTTCTATGACGGCTCGGCGTGTATTGTCCGTGATGGCTGCCATTTCGTGACGGATATTTCCTTTTAATTGTGCCAAGGAAGTCGGTTTGTTGGCGTAAACTTTACATTTGACGTAACCCATAGGAAAAAGTTCATATGGATTAAATCGGGACTTCGGGGAGGCCAATTTATGTCACCTCTCCTGGATATCAATTTGCCAAGAAAAATTTCGCAAACTCATGGTAAAGACCTGTTGGACGTGTGTGAAGTTGCTCCATCCTGCTGGAACCATGTTCTTTGGTTATAACCAGGAAAGTTTTGCAGTTCAGGCACGAAGAAGTTGTCTGACATCTCTATATAACGGTCCGAGTTCACTGTAACTGTGCGTCCCCTTTCATCTTCAACAAAGTAAGGGCCGATAATCCCAGGCGCCGACATTGCAGCCCATACGGTCACTTTAGGCGAATCTAGGGGTTTTTGATGTTTGTGTTTTGGATTTGTTGCACTTCAGAATCGGCAATTTTGTTTGTTTACTTGTCCATTGAGTTGAAAATTAGCTTCATCCGAAAAGAATACGTTGGTAAACGTTGAAGAGCGCTCAATCATCTGATTTACGAAGTCAAGCCTCTGCCCAGCATCCAGAGGCTTTAATTAACTAATTGTTGTAATTGAATTTTGTAGGAGTGCAGCTTTAAATCTTTGTGTAAAATGCAGAACAACGACGATCTATGCATGTTTAAAGCATCAGCACGCTTCCGAAATGAAAGGTCTGGGTTGTCACGAACAGATTGAAAAACATTGTCTACGTTTTCGACCGTTCTCGAAGACCTTGGACTTCCGGGTTTTGATTTTTTCAGCGTTAAACCGGTCTCTTTAAACTTTTTGATCTATTTATTAATGAGTTTAGGGCTTGGCGCGTCAATTAAATGTCAAATATTACAAAATTTTGTACGCGCTACAGTCGCTGAATTACAGTTTTTGGTAAAAATCGCGTACGCACAACGTACGGTCCGCTCCCGAGAAAAGCTCCATAGCGACTAAATTCCCAGAAGCTAGACTACCGAATGATATACCCCCCTCGCCCCACAGAATAATTGCGTTGACGCAATAATCAAAATAATGTCACCTTTCTTTTGAGTAGAATTTAAATGTCTGTTAGAGAGGTAGGAACCGATGACGTGTATCTCGCCGAGTTTTATATCGAACTATTTGAACCACCTTCGAGACTCAAAATTATTTTTAGATCTAAATTATGACTCACTATGCTTACAAAAGACAAATCGATAAATTATGCTACTAGTGTATACATAGATTCTTTACACTTATATTAACATACAAAATAATGATGAAATTCAACAAATAACTTTTCTTTATAGGAAGAATAGA
Organism: Pharmacophagus antenor; assembly: GCA_018245475.1. Classification (NCBI taxonomy): domain Eukaryota; kingdom Metazoa; phylum Arthropoda; class Insecta; order Lepidoptera; family Papilionidae; genus Pharmacophagus; species Pharmacophagus antenor. The sequence continues at coordinate 4,215 of DWQX01000037.1, forward strand.
GAAACGGGCAAGAAGTTTACTTGATGGAAAGTGATCATTATCGCCCATAAACAGCCGAAACATTTGGAAAGCCGCAACTATGTTGCCGACCTATCCTGATTCATATTTACTTATTTGCTCACTTGGGTATTGGGAGTTTCTTGTCCGTTTATTTTAGAGGAAAGTTTTTTTATGTTCGACTTAGATAACAAATAAGAGATTATCAACAGGAGTATCAAAAGGGCAACTCGGGCCTGACGGTGGAGAACGCCGACATGAACAACGTGGTATACATGTTCCGCTGCCGCGACTCCTCGCTTACGGTACACGGCAAGATCAACGGAGTGGTGCTCGACTCTTGCACTAAGTGTGCAGTGGTGTTCGACCACCTAGTGTCTAGCGTCGAGTTTGTCAACTGTCAATCTGTTCAGATGCAGGTCAGTTTTTTTTTTACATTTCTTACTTTAATTTTATCACGTTTGACACTGTCTTCTGTAGTGAGCGCAAGGTATTTCAAGTGGTGATTTTTTCTTTATTCTTAAAAAAAATATACTGTAACACCTAATGTTTCGTCTAATGTCCTAATGTTTATTCGATTTCAATTATTGAATATTAAAACATTGAAATCATTATTGAAGTAACCTGTGTTTGATATAAATTCACATAAACATTTTTGTTTCCATTTTTTTTTTGTTGAAAGTCGTAATAATATTATAATGGTACGTAATAAACCATAATAATAAAATAATTTATAACGTCTTACATTGTGTTACTTGTAGTAGTGGTTTAGCCGGTTGCCTTGTAAAGTGGAGGTCCCTGGTGGGATTCTCGGGCCACAGTCGTAGTGGAGTCTGGATGGTGATAGGGTCTTTTAAACCTGCCTAAGTACCAACCTCAATGTCAATCTGCCACCATAACGGCATTGCTGTGTTCCGGCAGTAATACATGTGAGAGCCATGTATTCTGAGCGAACACGCTTCACCATCTACGACTTCATTGTCATTTAACATCAGGTTAAATCGAGGGCAAGTGTTGATAGCCCATAACCGATAAAAAAAATACTCAATCATATTTAATTTTGGAACAAGTTGCATTAATTTGGTAGAAGTAATATAATAGCAGGAAAATTTATGCTTTATTAAAAAAACTAAAGCGGCTACATGCGGCCCGAGGGCCGCGGGTTGCTCACCGCTGCTTAACATTTTACTCGTGCTTTACGTTTTTCATTACATACCTACTCGCATAAATTTTATTATAAAAACTAATTAAAGCACGGCATGGATATATGGTTGTTATAAGATTTATCAAACACAAAATTTATATGTAAATAATGTTATTTAGATTTTTTTGCTACTAAAGTCGCCGGCCTTATTGCTTATGTAAGTCAAAAAATTAAGAGACGCGTATTGCGCCTTAATCACTATTTTAAAATGTTGTTGCTCAATGTGTTTTATAAAAGTGCTGATACGCATATCAAAAACATGTATTATGGTTTTCTTGCCTTTTCACTTCATTAATTCATCATTTAACGTCTAAACAGAGCATGATTTTGATAAATTTTTAAGCCGAAAAGGAACCGTTAGCCAAGCTCTGGTGTCGCTTAATCATGAAGCCTAAATATTGAAGGTAAAATATCTTTGTCAGATAGTCACATTTAATATACCATAAGTTACTGGTCGATTCAAATAATGACACCGTTTTAATAATAAAAAAATAATCTTTCTAAAACACATTAAGTACAATAGAGCAGATCACATCGAAACCATATCGCGACAGTCCCAATCGTCGTCGTCATCGCTCTTGACGTCTTGGATAGCCATTTGGCTGCTTGTCTCCTCTGCCACGATGAAAAGATTGTTTTGTAACCTCGTTCCGTTCCACCCGCACTGTATACCGGACGGCTCTGGGTTCTGATGTGTGTCCGTGTAATCTCGAGGGTCGTAATATTCTCTGGACATTTCCGGCGGGTCCTGTCCAGGGTAGTAATATTAGTACAGGGTGAATGTGCTCTTCTTATATCACAATGAAATATGTGAAATTTTTAATCGCTGGAAATCTTAAAGTTTTTTTATCTGTTATATTGATTAATAGATAATGTTTAAAAATAATTGGTAAACACAAGTTTTGTTTACAATCGGCTAACATTTTGCCTGAAATTCACATGATGCTAGTGACAATAAGGCTAAATAGGGGGATGCGTGTTTACCCAGAATATTTTACTACGAAACACAAATGCTACTGTTATTGTAAATGAATAAAATCATGGTATCAGTAATTAGGACTAGGCTCAAATTGTCAATCATGTTTGAAAAAACACTACCAGCATCCAAAATCCACTACAAACATTGTACCTCTGTGTCCGGTACAAAAACTTCAACACTAGCACCATCACTAATACTAGTAAAGACATTTGACGTTTGGGATTTTTTTTTGTTTTAAGTTTATATTAAAAACATTGCTATAATCAAATGTGAGATTTAGTGGCGCTTTAAGATGATATATGCTTTCACTAAAATGGCAAAAACATTCTTGAAGTCCAATAACATCCGTTTAATTAAAAAAAAAAACAATGCATTTTGTTCTTTTTTTAAGGTTATTAATAAAATTATAGCTGAGAACGTTTGAGAAAAATTTATATTGATAAAGAAAATTGGTAAATAGTGTAGTTATAGTCAAATGCAGCAGGTAGGTATATACCCTTGAATGGTTTGTATCATTATTAACTTTTGAGTTTTTTATTATATGTACATATTTATATATAAAACGTAAATTGCTCATTCTCAAACAGTTAAAATAAAGATACGAATATGATAATGACCTGAAAGCAATACATCGATTTTCGGTAAGAATTCTGATTCCAACTGAGCTCGCTGTCCGAGTCTGATGAGTCCCGCAGTTGTGACTTTGAGAAATCTCCCATAGCTTCTTGCGGAGCCCTCTCCATATGGTTTGAGTCAACATTAAAACTTGCAACTTTACTGTTTATTACCATATTTAAAGTCTTTTGCCAGTCTTCTAGTAATTTTTTTATATCTTCCATCTACATAAACAGTATTGTAAGTAATTAATATTGAAATATGTTAATACCAATAAAAAATAGTTTGCTTATATTGATTCAAGGGTTGGTAAAAAATATTTTTTGTGTAATATCATGTAAATATTATATAAAATGTAAAGCAGATTTAGTTTACCTTTTTCTTAAGAAGGGCCTGTTTCGAGGCCCTTCTTAATCTTCTCTGTTTGATAAAATGCCTAAGGTACGATACTTTATACACATTAGTCACTTTGACTATCTTAACATGACAGTCCTTATTGCTATCGTTAGCAGATGAATAACCACTGGCTACAGGGCTGGAAGCCTCTGGCGGCACATACTCTCCACACTCCATATTGTCGTTTTGTACTTCCGATAAAGTTTTGTATTCATACTTTAATCCCTTCATTAATTCCAATATGAATTCTTTTTCTGTAAGAAATGAAATTATTTAAAATTAATTTATAATATCGGTTTTTGCTTATGAAATTTTATACTTGCTTAATAAAATGTAATAAGTAATATATTGCATTACTTATTATATTTTATTAAATTCAGACTATCACTGAAAATTCCATATGCTCTTGTTATCTTAAATAGCAAACATAGCGAAAGTATTATCAATCGAAAATGAATACATTGGGAGTAGTAAATAATAAAAGCACTTAGACCTAAGTTTTATGAAAAATTCAATAATAGATAAAAAGCGTAATTTTAATTTTTTTGTGAATATATATTGACACTAATACATTCTTTGCTTGAATGATATAGGTTATCAGTACCGCGTTGTGCACCTTTGAGATGCAAATTGTTACGTCCCATTAATTTACTACTGACATTGGCAATATATGATGTGAGTAAATTTTCTATACATAAATGTCAATTCAGTGAACTATCCTAGTTTGTGCTGCGATTTACCGACCTTGCTCGGCCACCTTGTGTGTGGCGACGTCTGGACTCGTCTTGTCAGTGTTACCGAATGTGTGCCGCAGCTGTTCGTCGCCTGCGATCACCTCGCGCACGCGCATCCGTACCTCGCGCAACCCGTCCAGCGCGCGCCGCAGACCTTCGGTTTGCTCGGAAGAGTACGCCTCGCGCACGCTTATCTTTGTAGATATTATTTTTGCCTAAATACATACATTCAATTATATCCGTAAAGTTAGATATTTTTAACTCTTTGAATCTTACAGGTGTTACACACCCTCGGCATAAATTACTTTCTGATAATATTAGATATTTATACTAATTCGGTACAGAAAAATAAATAATATTATAATAATCTAGCGATAAATGATAGATTTTCATCATATCATCATATTCAGCAACTCATCCCTATACAAAAGTTCCACATATCTGCCGTAATCAAAGAGGTTAATTGGAAGGTGAAAATTAAGACGGCCGCATATTTAACTAAGCAATATTACTTTTTTATTTCAATCTTGATATAAGGTAAAATATAGTTATAACATTTTATTAATATGGTTTAATAACTGATGAATTAACTACTAGATAGTTCAGTTTGAATCAAAATATAATTAGGATTTTTGAACCCTCCGTAACACTAACCTGTAGTTGTATATCTTCAAATTCCAATGACTTTCGTGTGAGCCGTTGCCGTAAGGAATTGTGAAAACTTTTTACATACTTGTATATAAATATCGTAGTTGAGACGTACTTAAAAAGAAAAAAAACCTGCAGAGAAAAATACATAACAATATTTACATTTTTTGCAATCATATTATGTTTTACTATTTTTTAAAAAATAACTCTCCTATTTGTATCTGTAAACTAGTAGTGCCATATGAAATATATAATGCATAATTGAACCTTTAAACTTGAAATAGTCACTTACCAAGTTCGTGAATGTTAAGTACGAGTAAAAATTATATAAATAATTAATACAATGTTTTCCAATAGGCCCTCCGTATTTATCTACAGTAGTTTCTAAAAATTTGGCGACATCCCACGTGTTTTCAATGTTAGTCTCCTTATTGAAGTCATTTACTAAGTTATCTCCTATGGTCATAATTTTCCGTAAATATATCAAAAGTATATCAACACAACTACAAATTTTATAAACGTCGAGAATATTTAAATTCGTTAAGTTTTAAGGGAAAAAATTCCATGACTTCACAAGTTATAGAAAATGTCGCAGACATTTAGGCTGACGGCGGTATGACATTGTTCCTTCTTTGAATCCTTGCTTTTTATATTTATAAAGCTGCGTTCACATTAACATTCTTTTGCGTATGTCTTTCTTTGTAATCATTAATTTTAACAATAATAAAATTAGTAATTTGTTATTAATCGATTTTTATTTCGTTGTAAAGTTTGATAAAGAACTCGTTTTTACTAAGACGGCACATGCTGAAATTTTAGAATATATTTAGAATGAATTTTAAATGGTATTGATTGAGAGAAACTCAAAATGTATTATTATAGTTCAAATAAACTAAAAGTTATCTATGTAGATCAATAATAATTTTAAATTGAAGATTTATGTGCTTAATGTTGGATTCCGGTTTTAGATAAAATTCTCTGTAAAGATATATTGACGTCATTGTAACCATTACAATATCTGAATGATTTATGGCAGATAATTATGTTATTTACGTCGTCTGAAATTTATTTCTTAAATTAAAATTGTTATTAATTATTTCAGGTACTGGGCAAGGTGCCCACTATCTCGATTGATAAGACGGACGGGTGTCAGATCTACTTGTCGCAGGAATCGCTTGACGTCGAAATCGTAAGCTCTAAATCGTCCGAAATGAATGTCCTTTTGCCAAATGGCAACGGAGATTATGTAAGTATCTTTTTTAAAAAAAACCTCTGGTCCTCATATCTACGACCCTTTTTACGGCGCTGCGCAATATTTTTGGTATCTTTACGAAGCTGATGGGGATTTTATATAACTCCAGTAACATTTAAAAAGCTAGTTTAATCGTCTTTTCAGGTTTCAAATTCATTTTCATACACGATAATCATGTTTATTCATTATTTAATTTCCTTTACAGTCGGAGTATCCGATACCTGAGCAATTCAAGACGGTTTTGAACAAACCGCCCAACGGCCTCACCACGTCGCCCGTCGAGAACAAAGGCTAAACGATTTTGCCTAAAATAATTTCACCTCCCGGAATCCGACACCTACTAGCCTTGCGCCTCAATCTCAAGGGCGGATCTTTTTCGATTACTTCGCAATACTTCTGCACGGTCTATATCAAGAATCGCCTACACAATGTGGTCTGCCTCATGATGTCGTAGCACAAAATAACATTAACTTTTAGGATAGCACCGCTACGTTTCGGGATGCGTGAATTAATTTAGTTCTCTATAATCTATTCGTTTCTTGCTCACTTTGTTCGATCTTAGCATTTAAGACAAATGTATTATGACGTAGAAATATTAATTCAAGTATTTACTGGCCTTTATTTAATGTAAAGATGTTCCTTACATTCGATGTTTTTGATATTTTCATTTTTGACTACGGAGTTGAAAATTTGTGGTACCGTTCGGTACATATAGATGCTAGGCTAGCTTAAGGAGTGTGTACGTCTCGAGTTTGATATAAAAACTTCGCATTCTTTTGATTATATTGGCTGTATGTAACTAAATAGAGTGACTATAAAACCCCGATAAATGTAAATGTATTTGGGCTTACTCTAGTATTACTTTTTGTCTTCGTGGTCGTTCTTCAGGTTTCATGAACCGTAAACCATTTCGTTATTCATTAACAATAATTATGATTCATGTTGATTTTAAAGTATTAGTATACTATATATTAAACATTTTTCGTAACATTTTAAATTTAACAATTGACTATTTATTATGCCATCTTTATTTCACATTCTTTTATTTATTTGTCGAGAAATTAAAATAATTTTTAAGATTTATGGTCTTTAATTTTAAAATTCACTTGATGGAGCTTTTTGTAAATCCCATTTTGTCTTATCCTGTATTAGCTGATGTTATTAGATCATCTAAATTTTTATCCCAGTAAGGGAGACACACGTGGCATAAGTGGACGTGGACGTGGAAGGTAGTACAAATGAAAACAGAATAAAGGCTTTTTATATTTTATTCGTTTCATGGGTTACGTCGTCCATTTGAAAATTATAATTTCAAACGGAAAAGGTGATCCATGCAATTGCAATAAATAGACTTTAAATAGGAAGTTCCATAATTATGTATCAGTAAGTTATAAACATGAAACATATTGGGCCTTTTTTTAATGCTATATGTACACGGTCCACATTGAATATAGTTAAAGTTTTCTTAAGCATAGTTAAAAATATGATGATATTAAAAATTGGAGCTGCCGTCGATCGAGAAACTTATGCTACTTAAAGTGTATCAGTCGAAATCGAAAAAAAAAATTTACATTTAATTACTGGCTTACAAATTAAAAAGAACCCTTATTATCAATCAGGTTCAAAACTAGAAGTGTTTTGAGTTGTGTTGTGACAGTGCGATTCATCGCTTCCGTCGGAACATTCTAGAAAACCGTTACAAATACTGGATGTTGGTAAACATTCTCCTAGGGGACACCTAAAGCCTTTGCAGCTATCGAAGGATGTGCGCCTTTTGTTTTCCGCCGTTTCCAAATCTGCATAAAAGTCTTCGTTAGAGTCGGAGTTTTCTGTGAGAGTAGTTTCGTTTTTATGTGGCGTATATGTAGCCATTACGCCGTCGATCCAGTCGATGTAGTTGGACACCTTCGTGTAGACCCCGGGACGGTTCGCGCGAGCACAGCCGTATCCGTTACTCGTAACGCCGTAGATGTACCATTTGCCACCTTCCTGTAAACATTGATAACATTTTTTTTATTAATAATGAGCTAACTTGATAGCAATTCTTCTAAAAAATGGCAAATTGACATGGAGGTTGATTAGTAGCCAGGTAGATACGAAAAACCTTACCACCAGCCATAAACATGAATGTAATTATTTATCTGTAATATGTAAATTTATTTTAGGAATATAATAGTTCTTTACAAAGTACACTATGGAAAATAGTATTTATTTCTAAATAAATTAGACGCTAGCTACTAAGTAGTAATGTACAAACAATAGTTATGTTCGTATTGTGTGGTACAAAGTGAAGTTACACGTATAATCCTTTGCACCTCGCTGTCCCCTCTTAACACTATTTCGACCGGTAACCTATTTATCGGCTTTTCGAATGCCAGCGTTTATTGACCGCCAGCCTATTACTCGGCTTTTAGATATCGATGTTTTTTGTCAGGGGGCTGCTCTTTTTATAATTTCCCAGCGCCAACATCGTTAATTATTTGCAGCTTTATACTGAACTCTCCAAATTTTTATCAATTATAATAATTTAAATCAATTCCATTATTTTAAAACAAAAACAATAATTACAGCACAATAGTAGTGACAATTTAGCCGGTACTGGAAGTAAATTTGGGCGCAACTAAGCCGGTATATACTGAGTGGCAGCCTCGACCAAGACCGGTCGATAAAGTGTTAAGGGACATCGTAATTCTAACATATCCCTCGGATGTCCTCTCTTATGGAACATTAACTTTTATTACTAATTATGTAGAATTCATTTATTACAGCATAAAAAATGGTGTATTGCATTGAAGTAAAGGCAAGTGCGCCGACATCCAAAACCGTTCTGAGTGCAAATGGCTAATGGAACCTACAATTCTCTCTCTCAAAGCGACGAACGTAATGTATGATTTTATTCTATTCAATAAAGGTTTTGCATTAGACTGGTAAATTATAACTTCGTAGAGTACCAACGGCAACGTGCAAGTATTTTGTTCGTATGTATGATGCAGGAAGAACAGTAAATAAAGTAGGTGTGTGTATAAAAATGATATCTAATTCAAAGTAGATATCATATTTTTTTTAATTGATTAGCTTTGTTTTTAAAATTACTTGAATAATTCAATTACTGTATAAGCATTTTTTTAAGAAATTTAGTCACTAACAACATATCTTTCAATTATCATATTATAGTTTATTAATGTGGCGATCTTTTCAGTGTTCAGTGCACCATCCTATATCCCCAAACAGACCCAGTGACAGCAGTGTACATTTTTGTTTTATTGTTTAACTTTTGTCTCTACAATCGCTATAGGTCACAAGTGTTAATAATCTACACAAGGAACTGAAAGTTCGTTGGACACAAAAGATGGCAGAATTTGAGGACCATTTGAAGGCTGTTGTGATCCCCAATAATCCTACAGGAGTTCAGTTTAGCAATGAATTTTATGCATTTTAAGATTTTGTGAGCAATATGTAAAGCCTTCTTCTACAACATGTTAGTAGTTGCAGCAATGGCTTCGCTGACATTAATATATATACTTATATGCTTCAATACCACTGAATATACTTGTATTCAGTGGTATTGAAGCAGGCTCTAATATCAACCTCCAAGTCATTGGTATTTTACATAATAAAAAGGCTGAAAGCATGTTCATAGTTCTTCTTTTAAGAGATGTCAACAGTTCGGTTCTAAAGGAAGTAATCATATCCAGGCAGTTCTAATAAATTTTCATGAATACAACATCAAGTCTGAAGTATAGAAATTCAAGTCAAAATAATGTGGAATATTGATTACATTTTCTGAGTTCCTCACAAACACATGCTTAAGTATTTATCAAAATGCCCGTAAATACTATGGGTTCAGACATTTCTGATTATTACTATTACACATAATCCATGACTCATTGAATTCCGGTCAGTCACATCCATCTGTAAAAAGGTTTATATCCTGCCACTTCCCAAAGTATACAATCCGCTAATTCCTAATCAGTTTCGTCCGATCTCCATTCTCCCCTTTATTTCCAAAGTTCTTGAAGCCTGTGTTCACAAGCAAGTTTCCACATTCATTGAAAAACATAACCTACTGAATTAATTGCAGTCTGGGTTTCGTTGTGGTCACAATACTACCACTGTATTGCTAAAAGTCACAGACGATAGAAGGAAAAATATGGACGACCAAAAACTAACTTGTTGAGTTTTCAAATGCTTATAACACAATTAATCGCGATATCCTTTTGTCCTCTCTCCTCTATTATTTTCGCTGTTTATAAGTTCTATCCTTAGTTTTCAGTTATCCGTACCACTTGTATGCAGATGACTTACAGCTTATTGTGCATTTAGATTTAAAAGTATTAATAAGACTATTAAAATTCTTAATGACAACCTGGATGCCATTAAAGATTGGTCCCTTTGTCATGAGCTTTCGGTCCATCCTAATAAAGCAATGGTTGTAGGAAGTCCGGGTTTAATTGTAAGGATTCGCTATGAAAGCGTTTCTCGTGTGTGTTATAATGGGATATTAATAGCCTTTGTTAACTCTATGGGTAACTTAAGAATAACGATGGCTAGCTAGATTGACAAAAGCCCACAGTTTGAAGAAATTAGTCGTAAAGTCGGCGTTTTGTGTTTCTTATATCGTCTCAAAAATTTCCTTCCCCTTAAGACCAAAGTCAAGCTTGTTCAGTCTCTTATTTTACCCATTATCGACTATGCAGATATGTGCTAAACAGATATAACACAAAATCTTCTAACAAAGTTGAAGCGCCTTTTTAATAACTCTATTTGTTTGTTTTTAATTTACCTAAATATGATCGCATTTCTTTTTATCGTTCAAAGCATGAATGGCTATCTACACATCAAAGGCGATGCTCGAGATTACTACTATGCTTTTCTCTATTTTATTTGACCTTAATTCTCTTCAGTACATTATGCCAAATTTTAAATTGTTAAATCCTTCCCTTATTAACAAACCTCGCTCTTCGAATGGACTGTCTTAGAATTTCTCAACAAAAATTAGGTTTTTTCCACGCTTCTTTCACAGTGCAGGCTATACTACTTTGAACGTTCTTCCTGATAATGTCAAGAATGAACGAATAAAATTGTATTTCAGTGTATAGTCAAACGATATTATTTGAAAAATAATAACACTGGCCAGACAAACTAACTGATTCTTATTATCTAGTCCTATAAATATATATATATGTACATTTATATATTTTTATACATATTTAATTACTATATTATTTTTGAATTGTGTATAATATTTACATAAAATAATATTAATTTATTTGTAGATTGATAATTCCATCTTTATTATTTTTCTATTTATTCATGTATATATATTAGGTTTTACATATATATTTTCTTCAACAAACTGTCTTACTCCTACCACATAACCTTTCTGCCGCACCCAGGGTTGAATGATAGGGAATGCCCAAAGGCATTAATACCGGCCGTGTTACACTAAATTGTGTAGAACACAGTTTTTATATAAATAAATTAATAATTTATACGTGCTTTACCTGACACATGAGCGGTCCGCCGGAGTCGCCGAGGCAGGCGTCTCGCCCTCCCCTCTCATATCCCGCGCAGAACATATCATCGGTGACGCGGTACAGGGGCAGAAGCCGAGTACGTCGCCGGCACTCGGCCGTCGAAATCACCGGTAGCTCAACTTCTTGAAGAGTGTCCGCTGTTACAATATCACATCATATTTTTACAATATTCATTACAATGAACATAAAAAGAAAAAGATTACCGTCTTAGACTTTACTGACCTATAAAAAACTCAATAAAACAAAAAACCTTGTTTAATCGCAAATACCACGACTATAATACAATATCAAAACTTTTCGTCACTACACATGGTATCATCAGATGTTACAGCTTCATTTGCGAAATGCGAGATTTTATTTTTGTCTTCGCCTTTATGATTGGACAAAGCAGAAATTAGTTAATAAATTGTTGTTTTACTGAGTCTTGGTGATCCGCAAAGTGTCGCATAAATCAATAAATTATGCCTTTGTAAAACTATAGCAGTGTGCTTACGGAAGATGCGCTCATGCTCATACAGCTGTCCCCAACCGACGACGGTGCAGTGTCGCCCAGCTGGCGGCGCAGATCGCGTTGGGGGCAGGCAGGCAGGGCGTAGGCGCGCGTGTAGCTGGAGGGGCTCAACACGCAGCAGTGCGATGTCGTTGCGAAACCCACGAGCTGCGTATCGCGGGTGCAGCACGAGCTGGCGTACGCGCGCAACGCGCTCCCAGGGCCCGCGCGGCCATGCGCCTCGCCGCAGCGCACCCAGCCTCGCCACCCAGTGGGCCTCTGTAGCTCTGTGCACGCGTACACAATGAAATTATATTATATATATTAAATACAATTTTAAAGCACAAAATACAGCCAAGAAACAACCACGATGTCGGAGATTGCATTACTGAAGTTTTATTTCTTGGTTCTAGTACAAACTATACCTAATATCGTTAGTAATCTTTAGTTATAAAGTACTTACTGATAAAAACAATGACTGGCGGAAAGCAGCCATTGCGCAGTGATGAGTGTGGCTCCGCACTGGAAGTCTCCATCGCGATAGAGCGCAGCCTGCCAGGGCCAAGCGCCGGCCGCTGCGCCGCCGCCCCCCACCACCCTGCCCCACCGCACGCGCTCGTGAGTTACATCCCTAACCAACACACCGCCACACGTACCGACAACACTAGCGCGCCTTATTGTAGGCATCGTCGTAGATACAGCGATAGCGGAGCAGGTATTTGCGTAGTTATTGCTGTATGTATATTCGTAATGCATAATTTTTAACAAAAAAGGCTTGTCTTACCTTCTCCTATGGTGTTGCTTATGGTTAAATGATAACCGCAACCCATAAACATCGATGCTCAAATAATTTTCTAAGAGAAAGGTACTTGATGGTTATTGTAGATTAAAGTATCTTAAATAATTTACTAATATCATTATAATCATGGTTTTTAATTAACCTCTCATAATTATTTGCGATGCAATTGTTTTTAAGAGTAGTGTAATTATACATATATCCTCATCATGCTATTGTTTTAAAAACATTAAAAAATACATGTACTTGTTATTATATTATATATACATACTCATATTTTGCTGCTTTGTTACACAACGTCGTAAGTCAATGCCTAAATTAACCCTTTGCGGTCCGAACGCTTTGCACGGTTTCGTTTCAGCAGGTCCGCGCAGATTTCAGAAGACGCTTGTCCGCTTGGTAGCGTTTATTGTGGAAAGCATTCATGATCTTACTGACTTTGTTTATGCGTCTTCTCTGTTTAAATGTAACCATATTCTCTGATTCCTCACTACTTTCGATTCCAGATGTTCTCTGAAATTCTTCTTCTATGTCGCTCAAACAAACACTGTCATCACTTTCAAATATCGTTTTATGCACTGTTATACATTGTCGACTCTGTTAGCCATTACCTTAATAAAAAAAAAATTGTAAAAATATATCACTTGAAAATGCTTTCTTGGTGTGCTACGACTTCGAACTGTGTGCCACGGTCTGTTTGGAAAGACTAAAACCAAGACGTACAGTACAAGATGCATGGCTTAGTTTAGATTTTCTCTCCCGTAGCTCTTATCTTATCACATTTAGTCTCCAATTGACATATAATTAAACTTAAATACCGGTGAAATCTGATACAGGAGACGAAAAAAGCAAAATGATACCGAGCCAAGCTTGTGATCGGACCTGCTAGAAGATAAGGTAAGTCGTGTATAACTCGATATCGGAGGTGCTGAAACGAAAGACCATGTCGAGTCACGCTCGACATCGCACCGCAAAGGATTAAAGGAACAAGAGGCTTTTAGATGGAATAAGAATATTTTGCAAACCAGTGCAGTTACCTAGGCTGTTGAATGTCAGCGTGCGGTCGCACGCCGCACTCGAGGTCGCGGCAGCGCACGCGCAGCGCGCGCCTCCTCGGGCACTCGGCGCGGCGGAACGTGAGCCGCGTGTCCACAGCGCGCGCCGCCGCGTTGTGCCACACTTCCCAGTATCCCGCCGCGCTCACGCGCCGACCCTCGCGCGCCTCATGGGTCCACCTCGAACCACTGCAGAGCATGGAAAATAAAATAGCTCTCTACCAATACCTTGGCTGTCTCCGTGTTACGGTGGTTTTACCATTTGTATCATAACACGGGGGACCCAGGTTTTTTTTTATTTTAAGATTAATATTTCATTTAAAGTGCCATATTTTTATTTTAAAGGAGCGGTTTTTGTTTTTTTGGTTTACTGTGGTCAACTCTATACCTGCTATTTGATACAGGTAGGGGGACCCCAGGTTCAATTCGGGGCCACATTAGTCATGTACTCTAGATTGTGGTACAGTATTTTTGAATGCGCTTGTCTACTAGAGACATCTAGGCACCACGAAAAATAAGGTCAAGTGTTAGCCTATATAAGCTTACAAAAACCAGATTCTTATGAATGCAAAGACCTTATGCAGTTTTTAAGGTAGGAATTACGTACCGTATTTTTATCTACAGAATTTTATTACATAAAATGGTCTAACTTTTTAAATATCATTATTGCGCCTTACCCAAAAGTCATTGCACGGCAAACTGCTCTACCTAGGTCAGGTAATTTCAAAGAACTGTGTGCCTCAGATACCACATTTGCAAAACTTTCTACGCACAGGCGCCCCCATTCGCCCCGTTTCCGTACCATTACAAAACCTAGAATTATTTTTTTCATTTATAAGGAGAAAAAACATAATAATAAAGACCTAATACATCTACTTTCACAGGTAGATATATTGTATTTTTTACCTTCCTCATTATATGGTACAATTTCATTATCTTCAATTTCATCAGAGAGCGCAACGCATGTTTTTTCGTCATCTCCAAGGGGACAGTCAGGTGCACCATCACAAACACGCCACATATCTATGCATTGTCGTGCGTTAGAACAAACGTATTGAGTTTCATTGCACCATTCTATAAAAATAATGTTTCAGTTCATTTTTCATTTTTTTTTTCAAAAATACAATAAGCATTACCTATCTTACCGCAATTATTTTCATCGGAATAATCCCAACAGTCCACAACGCCATCACAGATCTTAGTTTGAGAGAATTCTGCTCGCAAGTAATCAGCGCATGAACAGGCACGTTCATCTTCACCTTCCGGACAATCCATAAGGCGATTACATCTTGATGTAATAGGCAAGCAAAGATCAGTTGAACACCGAAAAGACGTCGCGTTATTGCAATTTTCTATAAATTCAGGTAATTGGTTATTATTCAAAAGTAAAAACTTAAATAATAATTATTTAGTGTTTTTACCTTCTTCAACGGGATCTTTATCCACTTCATTGATTTTGTGTGGTTTGGTTATCATTGGTTTAGCTTGCGTTTTTTCTGGCAAAGTTAAACCATTTTCGTCCTGTTTTGATGGCTGTATTTTATGATAAGTTTTCGTCAGTATCTTAAAGCCCGCTTGATTTAGAGTATAGCTTGAAGGTATAGCTTTAGTCGATATTACACCTCCAGCAGGGCGAAAAAAACTACTATTGTTATATTCTGTTATAGTAGCGAGACTTGCTAATTGCTTTAATTTCTCAATGGTTAAAGAATTTGTTTGATTTAAAGGAATCTCTAAAACTACATCTGGTTCTAAAGCCAGTTCGTATGCCGGAAGAATTTTTGTTTTATTAGCCTGTTTACTGCTAACACTTCCAGTAACGTGATAAGATACTCTGTACGTTCCTTCAGGAATGGTTTTATCGTCGCTTAAAGATTTATCGTGAATAAAATCTTCATTGTTAAATTTTGAAGAGTTTAAATCACTACTAGACTTAGGAAGTCTGTTGCTGATTGATGAAGTAATGGGAATAGTGTCAGATATTTTCATGCTATCTGGCATACTCACCATTACAAAATGATTCTCTGTTTCATATCCATCATTATCTGGAGGAGTCGTTATTATTAAACTATCGTCATTATCACTTAAATTATCAAGAGTATCTTTGTTTTCAGTACCTACTTCTTCTACCAATCTTTGATCATTAACAATATTAGAGAAACTGCGTGTATATTCTTTTACTACTTCACTCTCATTTTTTATTTTCGGTCTCGGTCTTAATGGTCTGTTTACGCCCAGGTTAGATTTTACAGGCATTAAAGTAATCACTCTAGCTGTAGTACTTTCAAGCTCTTCTTCTTGTATAACTTCAACTGACCCTGTTATTGCCATATCATCGTGATTATCTTCATCGCTTAGTTTGCCTTTTTCAATATGGGGTTCATTCGTGCCTTGCGAATATTTTTTAATAATATCTGTTAAATTTTTTAGTATTGATATCTTATTTGGAAATTTGGGCGTTGTATTAGGGAAAGTGGCATCATTTTTAGTAATAATGGCCTGTAACGTATCATTGTAGTACTTTTCAGGTGAATTTTTAGTAAAAGTGTCATTTTCATTTGTTGACGTGTTAACCAATTCCCAACTATGATAAGGTGCACTTGTTGTAGGAATAATAGATACTTTGTCATTAGGACGTCGTGTTGAATTTTGTTTAAATGAATCCCTTATATTGTTTTTGTCTGCTTTTATGATTGTTTTCGTAGAAGTAACAACCCTTTCAGTTGTCCCTGTTGTTATATTTGATTCTATACTTGTGCTAGGTGTTGTTGTATTATGTTTTTTTAATATTGACGTGCCGTAAATCGTTACTTTTTCAGTACTATTGTCTTTCTGTTCCGTTTGAATTACATTTATTAAGGTAGAAGTTGTTTTCTCTTTAGGAGGCCGTATTATAGGCTTGCCGTCATTTTCATCCTCTATAGTCGTGCTTATTTTAGTAATTTGTTTAGCTGAACTAATTTTATCAACGGGTAAAGGAAAAGGCTGCGGATACATTGAACCTAATGTTTCCATGTCTTTTAATGATGGTGCGAACGTCGGAAGTGTGAAACTGGTATAAACAGGACTAGGTATATAAATGTCCGCTGCTAAATTTGGATCTATATTATAAAGACCGGCTGGCCTTCGTGTGGATTTCACTGTATAATGTAAAGGGGGTAGTGGACTTAAAGGACTTTCCAAAATTGACATATCTTCTACAACTTCCGCAACACCAATTCGGTCTTTTGCTGTTGGAGGACCAACTGTATTGTCAGTGGCTAATAGTATATGTTTACTTGTTGTTGTTTCATAATATGGCCTAGTAATTGGTCGCCAGGGTTCATTATCTACTACATGTGGTACTGTAAACAATGTATCAATCTTAGGTAATTCTTTATTGTGATTATCATTCGTGAGTAGATCGAAAAGTATTTGTGAAACGTTAGCCGTCGTAGTCTTGGTTGTCATCGTTGTCAGAGTTGATGACGTTTTTGTTGCTTCCGTGGTACTTATAGTTTTTATTATTGGTTGACTCATTTCTGGTTTTTGGGTTGACGAAGATCGAGGTTTTATTCCTAGATTAGACATAATAGTGAATGGACGTAAATTAGATGTAGTTGAACTGACAGTTGTTTTAATTAGTGGGAGTCGCATAGTAGTCGTTTTTGTCGCTGGAGTTTTTATAGTACTTGTAGGTTTTAATGTAGTTGGTTTGTGATTGACTTTTTCATCGCGTCTGGCTGGGATATTGCTATGTTTATTTTCTGTTATGTCAGCTTCTGTTTTAGTAATTTGAAAGGAACCTTGTACTACCGGGATGTTTTCGGTATCTATATCAGGTTCATCGGAGTCCCTTTTTTTTGTTTGCTGATTAGGTTTTATTGTAGTTTTTCGAACAACACCTATCCTACTTTGCAATGTTTTATCGCTTGCGTTTTGATTTGAAATTTGTTTTGGTTGATAATAAGACGATGTTTCATTTAATGCTTCTCTTACTTGTGATTCGGAATGATACGTATGTTGTAAATCTCTTTTAATTCCTATACTAGAAATATCAACTTTTATTTGGCCAAAGGATGACTGTTTTGATAATAAATCTTGAACTAAAACATTTTTAAGGGCTTCTTCTATATTTGACACAGAACTAAAAACATTATTTTATGACATAATTATTAGAACAAATATTCATTAATAAAAAATTAATATCTTATTGAAAATTAATAAAACATTCAAAACAGAAAATTCTTAACCTACCTTGGAATTTTTCTTCTGTCTAAATATAGTCTGAAATGAACATCTAGTTTGCGATCACCAAAACCAGTGACGACAGCCCCTACAAAAGCCTGCCGTAGAGGTGATTCTGCATTGAATGCTTGTCGCAGTCCTACGCTGTACCGCCTAGCGCGCTCGTTCCACGCAGGGCTTCCTGGTACACCACCATATACATCACCACGCGTGACGCGAAAGTTGCCCTCAAATGCCATAATAGCTGGAACAAAATCGATTCATAAAAAATAGATTAATAATCATACTACCTAAAGGCCAAATATTTATCTTTTTGTTTCTTAATACTTAGTTTATACGGATATGGTATAAAATTATTATTTTCTTATTTAACGTAAGTATGAATAATAGGATAATAAATAATTGTTATCTGTGGAGGTTAGGTCTGAAAATACTTAAATAATCTCTAGTTATATAATATAGTTAGCCGTACGTTCACCGTTGTCAGGTCTGAGAGCACCCATGTAGAAAGCTAGAGCAGCAACGGCTAGCACTGCTACAGCTGCTAAGAGAGCACCTGCCACCAGAGCGGCGGAGCACAGCCCACCGCCGCTGCTTGAGCTACTGGTAGGCACGCGTGGGTATCCCCCACCCGCAAACCGATATTCATTCTGTAATACAGACTGTTTAAATTAAAACAAATGTATTATATTTAAAATAATTCGAATTAAGACACTTTAAAACCTTAAGATACTTCGAAGCTTATTGAAGTTACAGCATCCGGTCATTAGATACACAAAAACAAGAAAATGTTACGAAAGGTAAGTTAAATGCAAATGTGTCCTTATTGTCTGCCAATTTATGGGCGGTATCATTAAGGGCGGTGCGATTTAGTGCAATCATTACCGATCCGACAGGAACCGGCATCCGCTCCTGGGAATCCCGATGGCTCCCACCGTTCCCGCCTTCCACCCCGTCAGCCCCTACCCGTCGCCAATCGGCTCCCACAAAACAAACCTAATCTAATCATTAGGAATGCGCTAACTTCCAATGTAAAAACAACGAAGTCTATCGTTAAATTAACATTTATGTCTCAATCGCCCATGCATGAGAAATTTATAAAAGGTTGATTCCCTTCATATAATACAGCAGTATATACACAAATTACACTATCACATATCATATTAATGCGTAGGTCCCACCGAGATTTGAACTCGGATCGTTAGATTCAAAGTCCAAAGTGCTAAAACCATTACACCATGGAACCATGATAAAAATTGAAACAATTTATAACAGCTTTTAGATAAATCCTGCACATGCTTTTCTGTTCGGGAATGTTTACTTCATCTCTTAATGGCTGAAAATAGATGATTTCTATGGAAGAGCTATAGCAATGAAAATTGAGTGGAAAAGTCTACTCCCTTATCTGTACCTTATTTTCAAAAATTTATACCTTTATTATCAAAAATAAGTTATTTTGTAAATAAATTATTTTATTGAAACACATCTAGTCATAATAAATATTATCCACTACAGTGCATGCGGAGTCCACTCCTTATAAGAAGTTACGCCATCTAGTGGCACATTATTAAAAGTAGATACTGAAAGACATCTGTGAAAAAATTTATACATGTACACGCCAAATGCTAAATGTTTATTAGTTAAAGAAATTTTGTATCAATGATTAAGAATGCTTTTGATTAGCATAATTTTAAAGCCGAGGCGTTGACAACCATTTAACAACAGGTCATTAATTAACCATAAATTTAAGATAGGACATTGTTTCTTCAGGTTCATCTTTAATAGTAAACACTGTATTAATGAAATAACACTTTACATGAAAGTGAATGTACGTAGATCTTTCTTTAGCGTGTGTGTTCCTAAATATTGAACGCGAGCTTTACAAAACGAGACCCGAATTGCAATGAGACAAAAATCTCTGGTCGTTGTTTTTTTATACCGGCGTAATTACATGTTGGTCGCGAGATCATTAAAAAATATTTATAATTTTATTTACGAAAGCAAAAACAGAACCTAACATGAAAATACATATTTCGTTTTTTACCTATAGAAATCTATCAATACCTTTAATTTTTATTACACACAAAATTTTTTTTACAAAAACCGTTGTGGGCATTACCTTATAACGAAAATACTGCCTATTTATTTTTGGCGCGACATTATTTTCTTTGTCTTATTAAGTTAAATAGTATTAGTATACATCCTTTAAATACGTGATTATTAATTTAGTAGTTACAATATTACTAATTTTTCCATAATTTTCGCGTAAGACCAAACAGCGGTCATAGTTTTGGAATAATGTAAATCACATAGCAGCACATCTTCTCATATGCTAAAAAAAACACAGTTCTTTAAGACCAAGTCCAATAATGATAAATTATTGATAATATATCACTATTAGTCTTGTTCTTAATAAAGTGGTAAAAATATATACCCAGTTTCTTTAATAGTGTTGTTTGAGAATAAAAGCTTAAAATTTGGAAAGAGGTCGAATCTATACAAAAGATCAATTTTTACAGGATTATGGCTGTACCTGTAGAATTTTATACGGTGATAAATTTATATCATAAAATATTATAATGTATAATATAGTTTTTTTTTAGTTTTATCGATAATTTAAATATAAAAAATATTAATTTTGTTTTACTCATGTGAACTTTCAGGTATATTAAAAAATTATACTTAATTGTATTAATTTTGCTATATATTTTCATATAAATAATCGTGATATTATTTTGTATTACGAAAGCATTCGCTTTCAAAATAAAAATGGATATAAATCGTCTTATAATAAGTACAATAAAAAAATGACAGGTCCCACCGAGATTTGAACTCGGATCGCTGGATTCAGAGTCCAGAGTGCTAACCATTACACCATGGGACCGTTATTTACATGGGTTAAAAATTAATGTTAGATTTGTTTTAATAGAGATAATTTTATTTGATTTGTTTTTCTGAAAAACTAATTTTATTACGTATTTCGTATACCATATTAAGGTTCTATGAAAATTTACTCATTGTAACTTAACTCATTAACTCCTTTTAAACTCTTGTTTATAAATATTGTGAATATTTTCGAAAATATATGAGAGCATAAAGCGCTTTGTGAGCATGGAGTTTAGATTGTTCAAACAATTTCTATGAATCGTGAATAATTTGTAGAATCAGTTACAGTATATTCCGATTGAATATGTTACATACTGTACTTTTCAGACTCATAAGAAAATAGTTAAATGTTCACGTAAAGGATTCATTGCCTGTTTATGTTATTGCAGTTGAATTGCTAATGAATTGTTTGTCGGATAGAACGAGGTGACACGGTGACCGTGGTCCAGATGAACGCTTAATGATAATAATCTGTTGTTTTGCAGGCCATAATCATTTGCTATGTATGTGATTGTCCTGCATTTGTTTAACGCTCGATTAAACAGTTGCACACCAGTAGCCTACTGAAGAATGAATTATTACGGAGCGAACCGAATAACCATGTTTATTTTACTTCAACACGCAAACAATAAAAAGACGTTCGATTGCGATTCCTTATTTAAACTCCCATCCAAATGTAAGACGAATTAATTTGATTTACTTTTAAATTACCAGTTTGGGCCGTAGTAAGCTGAAGTAGTTTTGTATTAACAAAGTGGAAAAAGCTATAACAAGAAGAAAATCAGTTTACATCAAAAGTACCAATAAAATTTATGAAAAATTGTATTTATTTTTATGCTCCTTTGTTTTATTGACAATTACGATAGTGAGCATGTAGTGGCGCTCTTGGGGCAGATGTGCATGACCGCGCTTACAAGCTACATTTGCCTGTATATAAACCGAACGAACTTGGATGACCGCTGTCGATGCACACTGAAATATTTATTTTTATTATGCTTGCAAAGAACCTATGAACGAATACAATTTATTGTTAATTGCGTAATCGCGCTTTGCAGTTTTAATAAATTATGTCGATATTTCTAATTTAGTCGTGGTGGTTATCTAGCGCAAATTCTCCTTACTTCCATGTTGCTTTTCTTAAAATTACTTTTGTCAGGATTTAACCAGACTACTACAGAATAGCTTAAGTCATCGCGACGTAACGAGCCTTTTGTTCGCACCACTTGTGCCCGTAAGCGTTAAGCGAAGTTTTTATCGTGCTTTATAACATGTTATTACACCAAAAACAAAAAGTATAAGACGATAACTACGCAGTTAATAAATAAACCATTATTTTAATTTTTACGAGTATACATGAAAACATTGCTTTCTTGGTTCAATATATATTTTTTAATATTACTTAGATAGGAGCACATTACAATCGTGAAAAATAAAATATATAATATAATAAAATATAAAAATAATAGAGTACATTAGAATCGTGAAAAACTACTTAATCAATGAATAAGTACAACATTTTAAATGAATTAGACGAATAAAGGCGTTACAAATCGAACAAAAAATATAAATATATTTATAAGACTATATTTAGTAGCTAATTAATATCAGATGATACAAATAGTAAATTAATGAGATGGGATTCTCGGTTTCTTTTTAAAAATTCTAACCTTAACTTTGCCGTTATTAGATATTGCCTTAACTTAGCCGTTATAAGATTGTCATATGTACACAATGTTCCCACTGCAATACCTCATTAGGGGTAGACTTTTATCTTGTTTCGGAATATGCACATGTTAAATGTAAAAAAAAAAACTCGGAGAAGTGGGCAATGTTTTACGTCCATACGCGGACAGCTCTTGATAATAAGCGTAAACCTATAGTAGAACCTATGTAAAGCACTGTATTACGCGAGTTGCCTGGAGACTCAAAATTTTGTTAACCTATAAATTTAAACCTAAAAATTACATTAAATTCGAGAAAGAAGTGGTGCACTAATATCTTCACAAGGGATATACCACCAGATCCATGATTCGTATATGATGTAGCAAATGAGATTGTAAAAATGAATTTTTAGCTCTTTACTACAGAAGTAGTAAATTTTGTTTAAAGTTCTGAGAAGGACTTACTTGGATATAGTAGTGTCAGTTTATCTAATAGAAATAAACATGATTTTTACACATGTTGCAAAATGTTTAAATCAAGGATAAATTTTGATAACAGGCGATTTAACCGCGGTAAAATGTTAAACGTGGTAACCTTGAACATTGTTTAATTGAAAACTAAACACCACATAGCAATTTTATAATCATAAAATTAATAGTTTCTATGTTAATTGACGCTCTCAGCACTTCGTACTAATTATATCCAGATTATTTTACGTAAGACTTCATAAATGCTTTACAATCGTCGAGACTGTCACGCTAGGTCAATTTACGTCATTTTCCTTGTTTTGAGCATGTCCTCAATTACCTAGATCACCGTGTGGAAACATCTTGTCTTAGTATGGCAGATACATATTAGGTTGGGGAAAAAAAATTTCGTATTTAGTATCATTAAAATGTTTTAATTTTAAAAAAGACAATTCCAAATTCAAATTAGGAGAATGTGTGATTTTCATTTGTTTTTTTTTTATAATTAAAATGAGTGAATCTAATGAAGGAATTCGATACATTTTAATATTTTACTACAAAAAAGGTGAAAATGCGACACAAGCCACGAAAAAAATTTGTGATGTTTATGGACCTAATGCAGTATCTGCGAGAGTAGCGCAAATTTTGGTTTAAGCGTTTTCAATCCGGAAATTTTAATATCAAAGATGCACGTCGCTCTGGTCGCCCTGTTAGGGACAAAAACGATGCTATTTTTGAAAAAGTGGAGCAAGATTCGCATATTAGTAGTTACGATGTAGCTGGAGAACTGGAAATTGACCACAAAACGGTTTTGCGACATTTGAAAAAAGCTCAATATTTGGGTGCCTCATGAGCTCACTGAAAGAAACCTAATGAACCGTTTACTCATTTGTGATTATTTATTACGACGTAATAAAACCGTACCGTTTTTGAAGAAGCTGATAATTGGTAATGAAAAGTGGATCACGTACGACAAGAACGTGCGAAAAAGATCGTGGTCAAAGGCCGGTCAGGCTTCTCAGACTGTGGCGAAACCAGGGCAAACAAGGTGATGCTGTGTGTATGGTGGGATTGGAAGGGCATTATTCATTATGAGCTGTTACCCTCAGGCAGGACCATCGATTATGAACTGTACTGCGAACAACTGATGAGATTAAAGCAAAAAATTCAAAGAAAGCGGCCGAAATTAATCAACAGAAGGGGAGTGGTTCTTCACCATGATAACGCCTAGACTTCACACATCTTTAGCCACTCAGCAGAAATTACGAGAGTTTGGCTAGGATGTATTAATGCATCCGCTGTATAGGCCTGACCTTGCACCTTCAGATTTTCCCCTGTTTCTGTCTCTGCAGAATTCCTTAGGCAGTGTCAAATTAACATAACAAGAGGACTGCCAATACATGTAGCAGATTTTTGATCAGAAGCCCCAAAAAATTATAGCAATAGGATCACGTCCCCACCTACAAGATGGCAAAAAGTTATTCAAGAAAATGGGACCTACATACTTTAGTCAAATGTAAATAAATTTTATAAAAAAAAAACCTTTATATAAAGTGCGAATAAACTTTTTCCCCAACCTAATATAAGTCAAGCGTTAACTGCCAACCTTCTGCATTCTGTTTGTTTGATTAGCTGTAATATTAACAAATAGCGTTTTTTAATATGGAATCTTCAAGATCTGGGTATAAGTATAATTTAGACAGATTTTATTAAGTAGTACTGCGATACAATATCTCACAATCAAAATTATAAAGTAGTAATAGGGTAAAAAACAAAAAAATATATGCCTCTTGACATCTCTGATATTTCTTGTAATCACTAATTAAAAAGACTTATAACGCCGATTTTAAGAATTAATTGGTATTATTTAAATTTTTCTTTGCCTAATGTCAAAAATTATACAAAATTGTATGGCAACATTTTCAATTTTCACAAACATTGTCTAAATTTATGTTGCTTAATTAATAACAGAAAGAAAAAAGGAAATCACACTACATAATAAAGGAAAGCAATTATAAATTTATTTTAATGCGTTTTGTTGTCAGCTCCTTACAAGCGTGTGGTTTATCTCGACATCCTGAGCGATTTGCTGCGATGTCTTACCTTCTGTATAAATCTTTTCCGGTGGCACGTCTTTTGTTAGGAAATCGTGCTGTCATGGTTGTGAATACGTCGCAAGGACTACGCGGCATCTGACAGCATTATTATGACACGGAACGATGAACAAAACAAATATTAATTACAGGAAACGAAATTTACTGACATCGTATTATTTCCTTTGTATATACTATTTTTTTTTAATCTTTAATGGACTAACACTACCTCATTTTATTTAATGTTTAATGATAATGTGTTCGGTGATAATGAAGCGTGCTCGCCGATAATACTCTCACTGTCACACGTATGGCAGTCGTATGATGATTCAGCGGCAGATTGCCTAGACTATTAGGTCCGTAAATACCCCTTCTACCTTTCAAATTACTTATGTGGTTTTGGACTCGAACCAAAGCTCTCCTTGCTACAAGACAAGAAGTCAACCAGTTAGTAGTCATAAAAAACGTAATAAAATCTTGAGATGAAAACATTTATCTTTTATGTCATTAACTTTAAGATAATGTAAAATGCTGATATCTAGTTCGAAAACGTTTCAGTAACAGTTATTTTAACCATGTTGGATAATAAAAATAATATTTCAGATAGCCTAGCTCCGAAGATAACTTTTTAAAAATCAACATCGATAAGTTTATATGGAATGCAGAACTAAAGGTGTTCAATGACTTACAGATTGTTACACCTGTAACGATAATAACTTGCCGATAGTAATAGCTGCTGCTTCGCAACGAACGTTTACCGCATTCCACGTGACAGATTGCCAATGACTTTGTACCATAGAGAACTTATCAACGTGAGAACGCGACATAACTGTATAGATATATATCATGTGTAAGTCATCAACGCTTTTATAATTCGCTGTATTAGTTCATGGTCTATTACAACACTGTAATAGACCATGTTGTTCTATAACAACACTATAAGTATTGTAAAATAATGATGTCAAAAGCATTCAGGCTAGCGATGAACATATGAATTTATGTTTCATCGTAAATATTGTGGTAATTATTGTTATATATTTTTTGAATAGAAAGAGAAGGCAAATTACCAAACGATTTATGTGATGATAAATCATCACAACGAGGAGTCACAGTTGCATAGCACTCAAGAAAAAGGAGTAAGCTATTCACCCCAGTTATTATTTATAATCACAAAGAAGATAATCAAACATCAATGTTTTCATGTATTGAATTAAAGAAAGATATAATATTAACTAGCGCTCGCACAACTTACACAGATCATAGATGAAAAGCGAAATTAGACCTTAATGTCTATGTTTATTCAAGGAGCATGCTATACATAATACTGTAGATAGTTCACGGGTGAATATAGCTACGAGTATGTCGCGTAACGGTGTAATGCGTCTCGCCGCGCCGCGCCGCGGTCCGGCGCCCGCAGAGACACTCTCCGCGTGAATTCAAGACTTACGATTCTTATATATATTATGTGTGACGGAACGAATTTACCTGTTAAGTACTTGTTATGAAGAATATCAATTAATATTTAATGTTTATAAAATACTGCATGCTTTTTTCACAACTACTGTAAAATATTTTTTTTAATTATATTTAAATCATAACACTTTTTCGTAAATTAAAGATTATTATTATTTTTTTTTTATTTAAGGGTGCATCAAGCGATACGTCTGCCCACTTACTGCAAATATATAGGCTTGCACCTCATTATATTGTGGTGCAAGCCTATTTATTCAGCACTACATTGCACTCGTTCAGACTTGTGAGACTACTGAAATAATGAGACTTACCAATTTATAAGTTATTGATATTCTCTAGTAATTTACTGGGTAAGCCATTTCAACCGGAAAACAGTAATGATTGCACTTGCCTATTTGGGCAAAGAATCAGGCTGTGCAGTGGTGTTCATGCAGACAGTTTGCACCGAAAAGCACTAACAATATAAACAGTATTAGTACAAATTATTCGACCTACTGTCTACTAACAGGTTACCTAATGAAATAAAATAAATCTTTGTACTTTAAAAAAGAACACCTTAAAATTTTTCAAATGCTTTGCAGATAATCTAGGATATACTTATCAGCATATAAGTGAATATAAAGTCACATTCTGTCGTTAGGTATTCGACTTAATTAACGCAATATTCTTTTGTAAACACCTGATAGCGCTATTAAGTTAACCAGTTTAAACAAAAATTTATGCCTATAACCATATAAATATCACAAAGGCTGCATAAAAACAATTTATTTAATTAAGACATTTAAGGACTAATAGATCGTTATTATTATTATTCGTAGCAGCATCAATGAAATATACATATACAATATGTAATAATGTTTAATTAAAATTAGAAGCTATAAATGGGTTTTTAAAGTTTTATTGAAGATTAAGTATTTTTAATTACATTGATTCATTTATTTCTTTGCCAAATAATGTATAAAGCGATAGCAAATAATTTGTACGTAATTTTTAATCTGAGTCAGTCATATATTAAAATTTTTTTTTTTAAGACGGCTTTTTACATTTAATAATTAAAATAAATTAAATTTATCCGATGAAAGTTACTGACAACTATGTCCTTCAAGTTGTACATTATTACCTCAGATGTTAAATAGTATAAATTAGATATAATGGGAATTGGAACTTGGATACAAATAGCTCTAAACTTTGAACAATTTTACATAATGATAAAATTTGTTATATATTAATTTATAAATTTTTAAAATCTTAAAAGTATAAATACACAAAATACGCATAGAGCAATTTGACATAAGCGGACTGGAATGCAATGTCTTCCCTTATCCAGTTCTATAGATAAGTTTTGAGTTTACCTCGGCATCATTCAACCACTTTCTCCTGTCTATTGACTCACAAATAATTTTTAGAATGCCAATCGGGTTTTTGCGTAAAAGTCATCAGTAAAAAAGTGTCGGATTTACAGGTTAATATTAAAATTCGCTACAATTACTTACATAGTATTCTGTTTTCTTTTCAGTATTATCACAAATAATATACAAAGTCGCCGTCAACTGCGCGTTTATCTGGCGAGGTAATTTTTTATTATTATGTTTAAAAAAATCTCACTCCAGAACGTGTATAAATTTTCGTATCCATTAATTCAAATTAAACATTGAATAAAAAAAAACATTAAAATTTGTAACCTTTTCCCCACCCCACCCTTCACCCGCCTCTTTAGGCCAATTTCTAACGATTCTTAGTAGATAGTATACAAAGAACAACTTCCAAATTGCATGCCTCTAGACCCGCGGTTAAGACTGTGTTGAGGTATAGGTCAGTCAGAGAATCAGAATTTTATATGAATGGTAGGAATGTAGCGTTTTAAAAAATACTATTTAACTATGTTTTGTCACCAAAACATAATTCCTTATTGAGTTCAGTGAAAAGGCCTTGTCTGTTCATGTGTGGGTCAAGGATCGGTCGATGACCCAACATCTTCCCACATACTTGTACTACGGCTCTATGCATTTTGGTTGCTCGGAGTGGAATCATTAAAAGTGATATATGTAGATAACCGAAGAAAAAGAAACCAATGCTATCTGTATTTTTATGTGGAAAATTTCACTGTCGGTGATTTATATTTCTTTGAATAAATGAAAAAAAAAATGGAGAATATTTATACGATATTTAATTATTTATGAGTCTATTAATTATTATATTTAAATAGCTATCCCAATATTATTAGTGTATATAGAAACAAGTTTCCATATATTTTTTTACAATATATAATAAATTATTGACACGTATTAATATGGCTTCTTGTACTCAAATGAAGTTGTGAGGTTTCCTCTCTTTGGGCGATCGAGTCTTGTTTAAAAGTTATAGATTAATATATGAATTCTGTTAAAAAATATCCAAGGTAGTTTTGGTAAAGGAAAATACAAGCTCTCCCACTTTAGCCTTTTAAATATGCATTTTGTAAGCTATATTACATAATATAAAATGAATAATTAATTAATTAAGAGACAATAAAGTGAGTTACTTTTTCCTTACAATTCTTTCGACCGAAAAATGTAATTTTAACAATCATTTTAAGTATTTATAGGGCGAAAATAAGTAGTAGTTCTTGTCCTTTGAATATAAACGCAATCGCTCGATCATGTCAGATATTTGAAAAATGACATAATGAATAATTGAACACGGCTTTGCAGTACGTAATGAGAATTAACGAGTTACTGTGAGAACGAAATTCATAAACGCATTACTAATTTTTTTGGATTTTTTCATTTTAATCCTTCATTATGATCGTGATAAATGAGTGGTCGTACAATGCAGCGACATTAAGACGGACGTTATATGAAATATTGCCGTTTTAAAACTTTCATTAAATTTTCTTCCTTTATGTGTGATGGCATGTGAATATTGAGACGCGTATTATAAATATTTTTTCATGAGCTACTTGTACATTTAACGACTCCTACATTTAAGTGTGATTTGAATATGTACTTAAGTAAATAAAAGCGTACTTGAATATATTTTCGTAAAATGCATTTCCGAATTTGCGTAATCTGAACAATGAAATGTACTAGTTACTTAATTGTAAAAATATTCAAAAGATTCACTATCTTTTAAATATTGTTTTGCAAAAAGTTGTTTTGGTTAAAAAAAAATATAATTTTTAACAGAAAAATATTTAACAAAAACTACAAGTATCAGGTTTGTTACGTAATTTTTTTTGGGCTTAACGATCTGAACATTTTACAACTAGGTCCTGTTGCCGTGGTATTTATTAACTTTACCAATTAAAAACAAATCTGGGAACTAGTAATTCCTGAACAAATTACGGATATTAATAATCTTAATATTTTTAAGAATGGACCCAGAGGAAGTTTGATTAACATAGCCTTGTTTATAAAATGTGAATTTTGTGATGAAAATCTTAATATAAATGTAAATTGTTCATTAACAATTACACTGGACGGTTTCTTTTTTTTTAAATAATTAGATATACCTTCGGAGCAGCACATTATTTTCTATATTAATAAATAAATGATTATATAAAAGTTTTTCCTGTTAGGTATAGGTTGCAATGTACGAAAACCATATAGAAAAACTAAAACTAATTACTGTAACCTAGTTATATGACATTGATAACGTACTTGCATACATTAATTATCTATGGTTGTGTTAATAAGATGAATGCGCGCGCATTGTAAGCGTAGCACGTGCATCACCGCAGGGTTCGAGTGCTATATAAATTACGCTTTTATAGCATTTAATCAACATTTACATTGTTAATAAAGCTCGCTTAATAGACTTCTGCATCCATGAAGTAGATACTTAAATATAAACTATTCAACATCTGTTATTTTTATGCATATATAAATAACTGATTGTTGTTAACGTGCGATAGTACATATAGTCATTTGTATTGATGTTTTCATTATCTCTTTATTTACTTTTATTTCTTAACTTATTGTTAAATATTTTTGAAATTCTCATAATTGAGTATGCAGTTTACATTAAGACATAACTTTAATTTGACGCTTCCAATTAAGCCAATCTAAAGAATAATATATAGTTAATAATGTTTTCTTGTGTTAAATAAAAAAGTTGTAATCATAGAATGATTATACTCGTAAGTTAACTTGTAAATTAGTGGTAGTTCGGCTAAACAGGTAATTAGCAATCTTGGGGCAAGCAATGTACCCTGTACGTTGAACCCGCCTGGGTCAAAAACCCCGCATTGTGAACACCATTGGCTTGGGTATATCGCCATTATTCGATTGTTTCTGCGAAACAAATTTGCATCCGAAATATAACACATACTAGCTGCCATTCGCCCACTACTCCGGGCGTAGTAAGTTTTTTAAATTTAATATTTAGATTAATATCTCTCCAGTATGCGCAACAATTTTCAATTTTATCAACAAAAAGTTTCTACGATAATTGGAAGGAATGTCAAAAAACTATTAATCGATACCTACCATTCAAATTTCGTGTCCCTACAGTGAGCTGTTTAAGCTTTGCGTTGATGTATAATCATGGTAGCTATAAATCAATGCGTTGTTTACTAAGTGACAATATTTGTATTGAGCTACGGCTATTTTTTACCATTACAGTATACATAGTGGTTTAGAATTCCTTTTATATAAGTATACATCTGTTAATACCTCAATAGACGTAATATTTGATATCTATTTTAATATTCTGGACTTCTACTGTGTAACTGAGCCACTTGCCAATCAGTCTGAATATACAACAATGAAGGTTACTAAACCAAACAAATTTTTAATTTTTTGTCACGTTAAGAATTGATTTCTGCTTCAAATTTAGTTGAAACTGATCTAGATTTTTTCAAATTTAATAATTGTAATATTGTTTTTAAGCAACGAAGTAATAATATTATAAAAAGAAAGCTCTATTTAATATCATGAACACTTTCTTTTGTTCTCTATGAAATAGACGTAGCCACGGCGAACATGACTTTATTTTGTATTTCTTTTATCGAGGAGGAGAAAGGCTGCGTGGACCCACTGACCCACTCGTCCAAATTACTTTCCTCGTTGCACTGTCGTCAGCTACCATTCGTTAAGTGAAGCATATTATTAACAACTGATTTATATCGATTGATTTAATCGAATATTAAAATGGGAAAACTAAAATATTTAGGAAACTAATATATATTTTTAGTATACTAAAATACAGTTATAATAAAAAATAGTAAAAGAAGTCTCTTTTTTTAATTTTACATATCAACGGCTATAAGATCAATTGTAAATATAATGACTAAGTTTACTTAATTAGTCGTAATTTAAAAAATATGAAGGAAAATGTTTGTGTTTTTTTAATTAGCTTCAGAACTACGTATAAATTAATATAAGCAGATTACTTTAATGAGAATCTGCTCGTGTTGTCTAATTTTCATCATAATAATAGTTTAAAAAACTACCCACACAGATTTTTTTTGTACAACATATCATTTGGTATCAATAACAAGAACAAAACCTACGGGGGAATAAATTTGCGTTTGTGCACATGGGGTACATTAGAAAAAAAACATTAATGGCGACCATATCTAAGATTTTGGAATAATAAACAGGGCCGAAGGTAATGTAATGTAAATAAAAAATAATATTTAAAGTTTGTAATAAAATTTAAGTTCTCTTGTAGCTCTTGCGTGGATTTTAAAGAAAGACCTGGCCCTTGCATATTTGTTTCTCGTAATGTTTTTTTAATGTAGATAATGAATGAGTATTTCAATTATACTTGAGCTCCTAATAATAAAACTTCCTTCGTGGCGTATTGTTTTACTGCTTGCCTTGTAACGCGGAAATTGCGGGTACAACTCCTGGGTCTTAACTGTATTAGAATCTGGCTGGTCGTAGGGTTTTTCGAATTCACCTGATTAGCTATCACTCTAAATATCAATTTGCTGCTATAACACTATTGTTGTGTTCCGGCAGACACACATCTTGAAGCCTGAAATATTCTGTATGAACACGCTTTACCATCTATGATCTCCTTGTCACATAACATCAGGTGAAATGGAGACCAAATTTAAGCCTATAACCGATTAAAAAAATTATATTTAATATAGTAATTGATATTTTCCACGTAAGACGCACGTCGGAAAAGATCTGGATTTTGATCTTATTTATATTTTACGAGTTATATAATTTTGTACCTTATTTCAAAATAAACATGGTATATGCAATAATTATAAAAAATATTTATCTATTATTGAATTAGAAAAATAGAAATTTTAGATTTAGAAAATTATAAACATATGTCAACACCGTTGTTTATGTATCGCTGTGTATTGACTATGAATTAAGTATTTCATAGAGAAGTCAGTCAGTTACTGCTGGTCCAGTTAATCGAGATTCTCAGGACAACTTGTTGATTCGATGAACCTATTGCGTACGGGCCGAAGCCGGTCGCCCCTGGCCTGGCTGTTGTACTGAAGACGACGCGTCAAGTGCAAGGCGAACCGCTCTACATAATATCAGCGGCGTTACGACAACAAAATACACAAGTATCATCATCTCAATATCAAGTTCATTTGTGAAATATAATAGAATGGGCGAAATATTAAATATTTCACAAATAAACCACGGTTTATATACGGTTTTTTTTAAGGTTTCAAATCTTTCTTCCAATTTATACAGATTTCCTTATCGTAATATTTTTTGAGTGGAATTATAAAACATTTTTAAGTGATGTAATGTTAGATTATCAGCAGCTGGGCGATATATCCGCGTATAACGTATAACAATGTAAATGATTCGAATAGTCTACTCAGTGATAGTATTATGGTAACAGCCAAAAAGTCCAGCTTGCTCTACTAAAGGAATGATGTAAACTAAAATTGTTAAATAACAATTACCACAATGTTTTGAGTTGGCTAATAAGATAAAAAGTGTAATCAAAAATAACATTTATAACTTACTAGAAGATTAACCGTTTAGGCTTGTCTAACGTTAAAGAATCTACTCAGATACTAATTGAGATAGATTTGTCGTGCATCTAAATTGGTATCGCCAAGCAGTGGTGCGCAAACGTTACTGTGTTGAGGTCTATTTCTGAACAAATGGTGACTATAGCTCAAGATAATTAATTAAATGTGGTGCTAGCCAGACTTGTTACGAATTGAAGGTAAATCTTCAATCTTACACCTCTTTCAGTTTTATGTTATAAATAACATTCCATGAACATTTTCAATACTAGGAAAAATCATCTAATATTCAAGAACATAATACAAATCAAAGTTAACTTGTTTAATATACATATTATAATTTTATACTGTTTACATAAAAACTTTGGTTAAGTATAGTAAAAACTTCCTTTAGTAAAAACTTCATGATTTACATAGCAATTTAATTCCTTACCCTACATAAAATAAAAGATCGAGAGAGACGTTTCTAAATCCCCACATAGATGGAATTTGCAGACAAATGAATGCGCACGACGCTTCTGTAATAAAATTAAAACAAAGATCCTTCAACATGAAACTGGTTAACAAACTACACACAGACCCTTAGGCGTACCAGGGTCTGTGTGTAAGTTATTGGTATAAACACGCAAATTTAATACATTTAAACAAATTAAAATAAACTAACCGGGGCAAAATGCGCCCGTTATAAATTCAAATCCGCCACAATATTTCACTGTGGATAATATAAAAGAAATAATTTTCATATGAAATTTTACTTTTTAAAAATATCCTATGATTGCTTCTATATTTTTCTTAATTTCAAAAGTTATGTAAATTAACTATAGGTATATTTTATTAAAATTTAAGTAACATTTGGTGCGAAAAAATCACTTTAGTTTTATACCCAAACAAAAAAATACTTCGATTTTTAATGTAAAGTAATAATACAATAAAGATATGTAATGAAATAAAAATAATAGTACTAATACATAAACATTTCTTCTATAAATTGCTCTATAATATAATTTGTTATATAAAGTTTAAAAACTACACAAAGCTTAGCTATTATTACAAAAAATCTGGTTCTCATCTTGCGTGAAATTAATGAAACCGGATGATATACATTTTTAAGACGTTTCAAGGACTGGAAATGAAAACAGTAATTTGACAAGCGATCAATTTGCACGGTTCTTCGGGAAACAACGCATGCGCCTTCAAACACCTCTTCTATTATAAATATATTAGTCAATTCGTATCCTTCGCTCCATTGCGTTAGAATTGATATACATTATTGATGTATGTATCGGATATGTACGTCATTTAGCTAGTTACATATTAAAGCTTAAATAAAAATCTCATAATATAACACACGATTCTACCTGTGTCATATGAAATTCAGTATATTTATAGTAGTAACATCGTCGTACAACAATAGCGTAAAGAGCACTGAACGTGCTTACGATATCCGATTAAATTAATGCGTTTACATTTATTGTAAAAAATAATTTATTCACAGTCATCTGTAAAGAGACTTCTACTTTCATATCCGAGTTTAATGGTTTATATGTATTAAAATGTTTTTACATTACAAAGACTGATGCTTACACGAAATTTACCTTGTTTGTCGTGTACACTGACATGTGCATCAATATAAACAATGGTATCCATATGAGTATATAAAGGTTGACATAACACCCACAACAACATTTACTAACGCCTTCTTAGTACATAGCGTGATAAGTAGACTTGAAAAATGCTTCTAAGATATTTATAGACAACGATGTAAAATTCATTACATTAAAGACAGTGTAAAATGATGATGTATTGCTAGTAAGGATAATAATAAGCTTAAAATTATGATAATACTGGAGATAACTTTTCATTATGATGTGCAGGCATACCCGGTTTTAGTCTCATATAAAGATTAACAGAGGAGTTCAACATCACGGTTTTTATCTCAGTAAAAAACATAAGCTACACGCATGACGTATTGTTTTTCTTCGTATCACAATCAATCTTCGGTCACGGTATAATAATGGAGAAATTAATTTACAATTGCGGAAGACGGTTCGCAGCGGCGCGTGTCTGTACGGACAGCCGCGTGCCACGATCGTAAGTTCTCCTGCCGCCTCTAATACTCGCGCAAGAAGAGGTAATTAAAGAAAACGGAAGATTACTTGTTAATATTCATTAAATACATCACGGGCGTGCTTCCTGGGTGATGCTGTGTGAACTTCGCGTGCCACCCGGCTCCGCTCGTGCGCGCACAGTTACATCATTACGCCGGTAAACACACGCGTTCGATTTGCTCCAGCGATTACATTAATTGTAACGGGATTCAGTGTTAATTTTAAATTCATACTCTTTATTTGAATACACAATAAAATATCAAACGCTACCTTGTTTTTAATTATTATTGCATGCTTTATTTGATATTGTATATGCTATATTCTGGTCGAACACTCTTCACCATATACGACCTTATTATAACTTAACACCATGTGTCAAATGAAGTCAAAAAAGAAGCTTATAGTTCTCTGTTGGATTTTATCGCGACTTAACGATAACTTTGTCTTAATCATTGAGAATGGTCGATGTCTACTAACACATTTTTTTTGATAATCTAGCTAGTTTTTAAAGAAAACTATAGACACAAAGTGTAATATTAAGAACCTGACGACTCGGTTTATTTAAACACACTTCTGACGGCCTACATTATTTTCCGCTACTTTTCTGGTAGATACTTCATTCTAAGCATTAATAGCACTTGCTCGTGCGCGGACGAGAGGCGTCGTTAAGAGCATTTCATATCTGCATTACCATAATTCTCATCTTCAAAATCCGGTGCAAGTTGTATCACCGTTAGCAAACTCATTGAGGGAAGCGTTATTTAATGACCGCTCGAATTGTTGAGTAACGTCACGTCTTTCACTCGGGTATGATCTAGATACGTATTTGTTTCTTGCATATCATCATCTCTCAATAAGATACAGAATATTAAAACGTATCACGAAATATTTAAATCAAACGAATACAATGACTAACTGCTACCCTTGTAACACAGTACGGTTCCGGAATTACAAAAGTGGAGATGGTATGATTTTTGTGAACCCAGTTGGCTAACTACTAACCTCATGTTGCCAATCTGCCGTCATAACAGTCATGCTGTATTTTCGCTATCAAACACAAGAAAGCCAGAATATTCTCGGCAATCACGCTTTACCATCCTTATAACTTAACAGCTAAAAATAATATCAACGATTAAGTAGAAAAATTGTGTTTTTATATTTATCTATAGAATAGTAGCTCAAACACCTGTACCAATTTAAATGAGTCCCTTTCCTTACAATGGTGAGCTCGTTTTAAAGTCAAATGGTATTTATTTCTATTTAAAGTTTTTGTCAGCTCTAGACATCATAGACGTATAGTCTTACCGCGCCTGTATAAAATTGTGGATAAAAATTAATTCTTAATTCATATTTACAACAATAGTATTTACGAGCATGATAAACATAAATAGTTAAATCCATTGTTACTCATACATGTAACTGCAGAGGTTTACTATGACTTCATAATTATAGTTGCATACATTTATTATTATAATGTATAGCCCTAGATTGGTATATATATATATATATATGAAGTATTACTTGTTTAAGTGTGACATGTAAAAGACAATTTCGTTTAAATTTGTTGGAAAAAATGTAACATGTGACCTTAGTACTGATATAACAAGAAAGTGTTTAGGAAAAATATACTTCATTTCAGTGGTTTGAAAATAATTGCTAGCTTATGGTATCATATACACTAGTATTGTAGCATCAATTTAAAACATTTGCATGAACACCAGTTTCCCATGTAATAAAGTATTATAAAAATAAAATTATTATTAAAAACTTCATATCAGATATGTAAACAGTGTTCTGTTATAAATTATATTATGGCTTTTTAAATTACCTAAATAGACAAAATTAATATACAGGTTTAAATATTTATAATTTGCGTAATTAAAAATATATCAATTTTCATTGAGATCTGTTTCCTTATTTAATATATTTAGGCAGCGACTATGTACATTGTTCAAGTAAAAGGGCATTCCAATAACAGTGAATCATATTCTTTTGATTTCTTCTTTATTAAAATCTTCGTTATATTACTAATTGCACGATGAAAGACAGCGAAAAAATAATAATAATTGTTACAAACTTCACTTCAATGTTTAAGCGTTTTTTTTTATCATAGAAGTAAGTGCTTCACCACAATCCCAGCTGACCACCATTCGGTGATGTTATCTGCATTGGTAAGCGCACAAACTTAGTAATAGCCTATTCAGTCACTTCTTCAAGACGGCCACGTCGAAATGTTAAATTTCTTTAAAGAAAAAAATCTCGAAACATTGGCAGCGAGCAGCGAGCAACGATCTCTAGCGCGAGTGCCTAACGGTCGGCTATCGGGCGGTAAACGACACCGGAGGCGAGATAGGCAATGGTTCGCTTATTAAATTGTACCAATTATCAATCCATCACTATTGAGCAGATCTAAATACATATTACGTATAACAAACACTGCTTCATAAAAAATCACACGAGCCGGCATGACTACCGGGTGCTTTATAGCACGCATTTGCACACGATTTCCGATCAATTAAGTATTAAATGTAGTAAGAAAAAATATTTTTACTGTAAAAAAAGATTTCTCTCTGGAGAATACGCCCAAGGTGATGATTGCTAAAATAATATACTATAACCGGCAATTTTCAAAGTTTCGTTACTTTGTATACCTAATGCGACAGAACAAAGTTTCTTGATACCTCCTAGAATTAATTTTTCATAAAGATTTTGCATCACCAACGATTAATCCTCATAAATTAGTAAATGATTTCTTAACGATTTTCTGAACTTTACTAACGTTACTTGTAACGTAATTTCAATCGTAATTTGTAAAACAACTACGTAGTTTACAATTTTATTGTTTTATTTAATTATTTAAAGTCAGTGTTAAACTCTATGATACAGGCATATTTAAAGTTTATCAGCGTTCTCAATTATTCTTCCAGTGTAATGTATAGTGGTCTAAGCAATTTTAGACATAAAACATGTTTATATATATAAAGTCATATTCTTTATAATATATTCGTTTGTTACACATTCGCTTCAAGCATTTAACTATGACCAATAAGGATTTATATTTCAATAGATCGTGTTCTGATTGTTCTCACTTAAAAGAATTAAATCACGGGTCATGGCTTTATTCAATTTTAACGAGCTTTGTCGTGTACCGTTCGGTGGGCAGCGTGGTTTGTTCATCGCAGCTAACGGTACCATGGTCGGGCGGGCCGCTGCCGACCCTACCCCCTCCACCCGCATAACAAACCGCGCTCTTTTCAAATATTTTCTAATTGTATAATAAGATAAAAACAACAAAACAAAACCAATTTACAAAATGTAGCATAAAGCATTACGAGTAGCATTTCGTGTAGTTTTACTAACGGAATCGCTCCAGTTTTAATGAGAAAATTTATGAAATAACTTTTGAATGAAATCCCCACATTAGCCAAATGTTTGAAATACAAATAATTTTTAGGTTTTTAAGTATATTAAGCAAATAGCAGAGATTCTGTGGAATTTTAAAAAACCTTATACCGTCTACGAATTATTGCGCAGTATTTTGGATGTAATTGGCTAACAATAAATATTACTTTATATGATAGATAAATATCTTTTTCTGCGATTAATAGATTAACTACCGGTCCCTAATTGGTGTTATCTGTAGTGACATAGCCTTACAAAAATGAATCCTTTTTTTGGTATTGATTAAGTTTATTTTGCAAGAATAGTGCTGCAATTAAAGGGTTCATGAGAATAATACAGAAAACCTCTTGATCCATTTGAGTTATTGGTGTTTTAGGGTTGGTGAATTATATGATTTGAAATAGACATATAGTAAAACTTTAATTATATATTTTTTTAAAAATATAAATAAAAATATATTGATGTAGTATTTTTCAAAAATATGTAGAAACACTGTTTATACGTCTAATATTGTTCTAAAATACTCTCTATAATAGTTAATATAATCGACAGAAAAACAAAAACAATTTGCGTATCGGCACTCAAAAATCAGTGGATGAATTTTTATGCAATTTGATTTAATAGTAACTGATCACTAGCGGTAATATCAAAAACATTTTATAGCAAGACCATCTTTCATTCCTTTGGAATATTAGATCCAACCTTTTCTTTTTTTTTCCACGAGGACATAATCGCAGACACCAGCTAATTATTAACACGTTCCATGCCGCGTGTGCCATTAATGGTATACGTTAAGTATGACCAACACGCCACGTGTACCATACATGGTACACGTAGACGTTTCTATTTAAGGGCTGAAGGCAAATTTGAACCTCTAAAATATATATCACCAATACCAATTTTATATACTTATCTTTTGTCCAAACATTATAAGTTCAGCAAAAACGGCTTAGCAGGGAACGTGTTAATAAAGCGATTAAAATTAAATTTGCTGTTGAAAAGTTATTTGTTAAAAAAGTTTTCTAAAAGGTAACAAGTAAAGCTGTTGTTTATTTATTACAATTATGTTGTATTACAAACATGTAGGTTATCGATTCCACGTGAATCATTTTATCGATTATTTAAAAAAACAATAAACATATTTATCAGGATAAATACTAATCGACATTGCATTTTATTATTATTATATCAATGCATACATACATATTAATCGGCAACCAACACGTTCCACTACGTTTAAAAAAAAAAAGAATATTTTTAATAATTCATAGAGTAATTAGCAAGAAACTAGAATCAAATATGAATTAAAGACTTAAATAATACATTTAGGGGCGAAGGAGTTATTAAACTAAACAAAATGACGAAATTTTTTCAAAGAAACATTCGTACCTCTGTTCTTCGTAACCCGTAATTTGTTACAACTTCAACATTTTATTTTATTTTGTTTTCCAATCATTTATATAAATATCTCTGGTAGGTAATAAACCTTAACATATCAATGAAAACCTAAATAATGAGTTTCAGGTTTCAGTACTTTTGGGAATGTCTAATAAATCAAGGGTAATTATTTCGGGATAATTTATGCTACGTGTAATATTTAAATGTATCAGAAAATAGTAAATCTGTCACATTTATTTTTGTTTTTTCTTACTTGAAATTTAAAAGAGAAGCTGTTGTAACGACTCTTTTTGTTTTAGTAAAATTATAATAGACTTACTTGGGGGCGTAGTGTGGTGTGTCGTGAGTAGTAGTCGTGGTGGTAAAAGCTGGTGGGGGATATCGGCGGTCGGTACTTCTTGTGGCCGTAAGCCATTGTGTCCATTGTATGCATCTTGAAGATTTACACTTCTATCATCACCAACACATAGATCTATTTATCAACCGTCTTTTTTTAGTCCATGTTTACATTTCGCTTGAAAATCATAATCTGAAACAAAGGAATATTACAATAAGCGCTACTATTACTCTTAAAATGTATAAACTAGAAACAGAAGATGAGGCGCTTGGTTTCACACTCAATACATTGATCCCTAAAATTTTAAAGGTATAATTAAATGATTCAAGTGTTACTTTATGCCACATGTAGAGGCGAAACGCGGTGAGATTTTAGTTTAGTTGTAGCGTTTGCGTATAAAAAAAGCGAAAATTAGCAACATAATTTTTTGTTTTATTAAACTTTAAAAAGTTTTTAACTATGTACAAAACTACACGGGAATCGGTAAGATTGATATTGTATACAACACTTAAAATATTTATATATGAAATAAACCAAAACACAAATTTTGCGTTTTATTGTACCTACGCTATGTTAATTGCCGAAGGCACGATAATCGCATGATTATACGAAATTAAGACTACATCGTGAATTATGGAGTGTTATCGTGAGGCTCGTGATTGTAGGCAGGCATATGTGGAACACGGGATGGCGATGCCTTGCGCATAAATAAATAATGCAACAAATACGTTTAATTTATAACGTACTTCAACGCAAATCACTGTACCGGATCTTCACTTTAGGTCTGTTATTAACAAAACTTGATTTTTACAATTATCGGTATGTGATTAGTAAATTTCAGTTTTTTTTTATTGGTAAAATGATATAAACATTAACTATTTTTTAAGGATTCCAATTAGTTAATATGAAGGTATAGTAGTAGAATTGTTACCATGTCAAATTTTAACATTGTAATTTAGTGGTAAAGACTTTCATGAATCTGGAAAAGGTTACATATAGTAAGTATTTATTGTCGCTTTAATCATGATAGGATGGTAAGAAATTTTTTTAAAGAAAGAGATAGAACGGCTTCTCAGAAAAAAATGACGACAGTAAAAACTGTCAGACGCGGCCATACGCCGCGTTATTTAAGTGTTTTATAGAAACATGTGGTTATATATCTACCGACTTACTTTTCTCGAAAACCAGTTATAATTTTTTATACCACGGTCACTATGAAGTAATGCAGTTTGTTAGGGCAGAAGAAATTACGTCTAATTATAAATTTAGCCACTTAAATATTTCGTGTACATTTATTGCAATGAAATGTTTCACGATAACTCATTAAGCCCTCCAAGTAAAATTCGTTCCTAACTCTGTCCAAGAAATAATTATTACATTTATGCTTTGTCGTATTTCATTGCTTGTTTTTTTTTAAGCTTCTATGTGTTCCTTTGGTTGTTTGTTATAAATTATTGTGGTAAGTTTATGGTATCCATCAATGAAATTCTTTTAATTCCGCAGCAAACAAGCATACTATTTATTTCTGAAACTACACGATGTCTTAAAACTTGTACTATAGTTGTAATATATGCTCGTGTTGGATTATAGATATAATTCATGGATTAAATGTTAAGGTTTTTGTATTTACAAACGTAATAAATTTTAAATCAAGAAAAAATACAGCTTAAAAGCATGTTTTTTTCTATATTACCTATACAATTCCCAAAGTATCCTAACGTAAGTATGAGCGTGACGTTTTAATTTATCGACATTTCATTTGATTGTAAGTTTTATGTAGGGGTAATTGCTCATGTAGCAATGTACAAATTCAAGCAAATCTAATAGTTAACACAATATTTTTTAACCTACTTTATACAAGAAACGAATCTTTATTCAAAAGTAGAACATAAATCATTTATGGGTACAAAAAATAATTAATGTAATATATGCTTATGTAATGTCTTTACTTATACAAAGGTTATATGTTGGATAAAATGGAAGTAACTCACTGGCGTTGTGTGCGACAATAAAATGCCTTTGAAAATTAATGGACATTTGTATAAAACGGCTATTAAACCGGCAGTTCTATATGGATGGAAATGTTGGGTGATCAATAAATAAATTTCATACTACAGAAATGAACACCCTGCGATGGTTTATAAATGTCACTCTGCAGACACTCAAAAAATCATATGGTAAATCTTGCCTCAGATCGCCAAATACAAAGCGCGCTCGTAGAAGATCACCCGCCTCCTGGTTGACAACGGTTAAAAAAGACCTGAAAGAAGCCCAGCTCGACACTGATACAGCACAAAGCCGCATGCAATGGAAAAAAAGGACAAGGAAGGCCGACCTTAAGTAAATCGGTCAAGGTCCAGAAGGAAGAAAAAATATACCCAAGGCTGGGACATGTTTTATATTTACAATTGCAATCGAAATTGTAAAATCTGCCTCTTATTGTGTTAGTACTCAAAGTTTCAGGGCTCTTATCTATGCAGGCAGCCCGCAGTATTTATAATATGGATGAAAAAATGTTTTATTTTCAACGTTCCCTGCGCAAGGAGCATTTATTATTCTCAAACTGCACAAAAAGTTTAAGCAATGTCGAAATTAATTGTCGACCGCTATCAGAAAACGTTGCTTAGATATTCAGTAATGAATTGTAAACTTATAGACGAACAGAGCTGAGATAAACAGACTGACTTATTAACTTTTGGCAATAATAAGATAAAACGTAAATAAAGATCTAAGATTTGTAATTAAAACTAGATTTACGGACATTTTCTCATGGTTTTCTTTTTAAAGCTGTAATAATTTAATACATTAATAAAACTATAAATTTATCTTTCAAAAAAAATTCTAATGCAGTGTTGCCGATACGATGGAAAAAAAAATTTTCATCTAACATTGATTCGTCAATATTATGGGTCCCTGTAAAGTTGTTTAAAGTAGAACCTTTCACAGAAACAGAACGTTCTTGGTTGTGATATTGCTGCCCCAAACAATGATCACTAGTCATGATGCATAGCACCATATTACGCTAGTTAATTTACCTTTTTTTTACACGTTTTTCTAGCTATAGAACTCATTAAACGAGGGTAATGCTTCTGTATGAAGCAGAAATAGAAAATAGAAGTTATTATTTAAAATATAGCTTCTTTTTTATTAAAATGCTGACATTTTTTTTTAATATTCATAGCGATATAAACGTTAAGGTTGTAAATAATAAATAAAACTTACAGTTTCGTAACAGAAATAGTACTGTTTCTGCTAAGTAAATTCGAGTGACATTTGGTTAAATGACCTCAAGTTCGTGTACTATTGGACATACACTTAACTAAACAACGCCCTAAAGATTTTCGCATCACGTAACGATGACATTGAGTTTAGATCATTAACACGTAGCGCGTTGCTTAATCAGAGCAGAAGGTAAACCTTGCTGTCTTCTCACCGTTGACTCAGTCACCGTGGGAAACGGATGCTTCGTAAGCAAATTGATTGATTTGACATGTCTTAGTTACGTTAATTTTAATGTTTCATGCAACGTTAAAGCAATATATTAGGTTTTTCGAGGTAAATAATCGTGAAAATAAATATATTTTTTAATATCTAATATGAATCAATCAATCATTATTTAGTTAGTAGGTGTTGTTTGTTTCTATAATAAAATGTTAGACAATAAATCATAAGCTACATAATTACAGCCTTAACTGCTGATTGACTTGTGGAACACATATTTTATAGTTTAATTAGTAAGTAGTACCTGTTTTTTAATCTTCAATTAAAATACGATATAACTAATATAAGTTGTAACAAGATTTTACACCAGTTTAGGTTTAAGTGTATGTATACATTGAGAAACACTGGATGCCTCAATGTTTACGTCCAATGTCAATGTCACCTTTTTATTTACTACGATCGGTCTACAAACGATTAAGCTGAATTTCCTTTAAAAACTTGTTTTTAATTTTCATTACAATATTTTATATACATTTCCGAAACGTGTTTCCGATTTCAACAATACAATTATTATTTTATGGCAATATAAAACAAATTTACTACAAAAACCGAAAT
Source organism: Pharmacophagus antenor (assembly GCA_018245475.1). Taxonomy (NCBI): domain Eukaryota; kingdom Metazoa; phylum Arthropoda; class Insecta; order Lepidoptera; family Papilionidae; genus Pharmacophagus; species Pharmacophagus antenor. Next base: position 48,964 of record DWQX01000037.1, read on the forward strand.
GAAAATTAAAGTATACTTCGGTAGATCGAGCACAGCTTGTGTAAATATTTAATGTTACGTACTAAATTCATCGTCTTCTATTTACAAACAGAGCAATAAACTTACATATTAAATTGACGTATCAAAATTTATTTTCTTTAAATACTTACGTTATTTTCTTTATAATATATGCAAATGTCTTGTGGGTCAGGGCCGACCTCGGAGAATCTTTTGTCGATACTTTATATGTATGAATGCGTAGTATGTGGGTGAGTTAACGTGAATTTCTTGAATTAGGACGTATACGGTATCCACGAGCTTATGTAAAACGTTGATAACTTTATGTTTTTTGTCTTGTATACTTCCAATTATTTTTTATATAACATTGAATTTTTGATTATATATTTTTACGCGTAAAATAGGTCCAGATTTATCCTATTTTACTTTAAAATTTTATACACCAAGTCTTTTCATAAACTGTATTAATTATATCAAATACTTCAACTTGTGTAATAATAATTACCTAATACAATACAAAAACTATAAGATCGATCGACTCGATCGATAACATTTGTAAATTAAGGTCATTGAACTTTTGTTACAGATATTAAAATATTTTCCTTCTTTGGTTCCTTACATACTAATACAGTTTTATGTTATTTAGAAATAAAATCGTATTTAAAGAAAATAAAAAATTATGAACCGACTACATAATGTATTCTGCACTTGTGAGAATACATAAATTGCGCTAATTTTAAAACGAATTTAATAATTATTACAAATGGATTGAATATTGTATAATATTAAAAGTTTCTTTTTTACAAGAAAAAACGATAATAAATATAAATTGAGTTACACATTTGAAAAGAAATTATGAACATTTGCAACATAAATATTTTCTTCAAACTAATTTTTCCGGACGATTTTCAAATATGGTTTATATGATTTAACACTAGATTTATCGGACTCGTCATTTTGACGGATCAACCCTGGATAAAAAGTTACATATATTAATATGCGTTTGACTTTTTTTTATTTTTTATACTACCTCTGGCAACATTTTTATATGCATTTTCTTGCAAAACAGGAAATATAATAATACAATAATGCACTAAATTGCAACAGATTCAAAAATAAAACGATAAAAATCAGACGGTTAATCTAGTGCTAAATTAACACGAAGCGGTTGTGAATGTATCAAGTACAGGCGATTCTAATACATGTAAATGCACGTAACTGTACAAATATATATTTTTTAATCTTAAGCACATGACTGTACAAACAAAACTCTTAGAGCCGTGAAACAGACTCACTCAGCGTAAACCTCCGTCAAATTTTTCAACGCAACTGTAATAACACACGTTTCCTGTCTCAAAGATAACCGAGGCGTCATGTCACGACTGCACCGGGCGTCCTTTACTATCGGTGGTGTGGCTCCCAAAGATACACTGGCCTCGACGATGACGTAATATTACAATTATCAACCATTTTAATCGCACGGTTACATTACACACTCAATATTATGTATTACGATAACAACTCGTAATAAATGTATAATTATATCTCTTAATTTAAGTGTGCATATATATTTTGGGTTAGCGTGATGAGAGATTTATTCATTGTAATATGATATATAAGAATATTGGAGCAATATTAACAATATCGCGTGAAATTTTTAAAATGTAGTTTTTTTTTGTAAGAAATATCAGATATCATGCTGTTCCATTTATGCAGCAGCAGATTAACTGTCAAAATATCAGCTATGTACAAGTAATTGCATTGTTATAAAATTACTTTGTAATATTAGTAATAATTTCAGGTACTTTTTTACATTTAACACTACTGCTTGGCGGCAAATATATAAGATTTTTTATCAGCCATTAATGAAAACTTGATGAACAAGTTAATATTCTGTTGTTCATAAATCCTGTTAAAGTAATAGTGATACGGTATGACAGTTTAAAGCAGTACACTTGCGCAGCCGCCAGTCACGACTTAAGTTGCATTATTGTTCGATATGATGCGACGAGTTCAATAACATTTTCATCATAGCACAATATTCAATGCGAAGGTCGAAAACATTTTTAAAAAGAATCATACCAAAATATGTTTACAGATAGTGAGAATTTTTAAACAAAATGGAAAAAAAAATTATCAAATATTTAAGTCATTATTTATAATAACCTGAAAATTATAAATAATATGAATTTATCTATGAAAAGGAGCTCATTGTCAATATTTATATATATATATATACATATATCGTTGTAGATCGTATCTTTGAATTTATACATGTTCTCAAAAATAGTACACTTTTAAAAATTTTACATTTACTACAAGCAATAATGACTGGTTTTTATTAAATCACTTAACAATGGGCATAAAAATACTTTTCTGTAAATTTATTACATAAGAACGCCTGTGACTAGCTCAGTGGTGAGAAAATAGACGTAAGCCAGAGCGACTGTAATGCACAAAATCGCGACCCACTTCTTATAAGAATAGGAGGAACGGTTCGACATTAACATTGAATGAGCATTGGTGTCGCGAATTCGACACCTGAGCGCCTTCTGAATTATTAACGTAACTAAAATAGAACTACCACAACTTTTCAAGATGTATTATTGTAAGAAACAATATGAAGTTTGTCCTTCGATATTGAATTAACAAAAAAGCCGAGTTAAAAACTAGGAATTTTAAAATTTATTTATTTGACATGATATTCCTTAATGTTACTCATATATGAACAACCAACAATGATTATTCACTATTTATCCAATAGTTTTTAATAACTTGCCTACATTTTTATCCCACCTAGCGCCATTTGTCCAAATTTATTTTTGTTATTTCGATTCCAATGGAGTACTTAATTGTTGTAAATTACTGTAATGGTAAAAATAACCATTATAGAAATATACAACAATAAAGTACAAAATATTAATAATAATTTTTAATCAAATTTCCGACAATGAAACGACAACCTGAAAGTGACATTTTACTGTCTCGCTTATGAACCGTTACAATTGGTGCTCAACCATAAACCACTTGTTGATGGTATGTTAAAAGTAAAAAAAAAAATCACAAAGATTTCTTTTGAATTGATATATATATATATTTCGTGAACGTTAATCTTAGAAGTATGGTAATTTAGTAATCTATGCAATTTATTACACTCTTTCGAGATTGATCTTTGGCCTTGAATTTAAATTAAAATCTAATATAATTTACCGCAGTATTATTAACATCTCTTTTAATATTATACTAAAAAAATAAGAGTAATTTAAAATCGTCGTCATCGGATACGATGAATGGTTCTATTTAAAATCGCAGTCTCTATAAATCAAATCGCGTTCGTCAGCTGTATAAATTGGTGTTGGAAATGTGTCCCGTTATTCAGCAATATGTATATAAAATGTCTGTAGGTGAGTCGCAAACACGTTTCAACAGCTTAATGGACTCCGATAAAAGTTGTCCACTGTGAAAGAGAACGTTGCTTGTTAGCATAAATACAAGATCTTTGTATTCTACATCAGTTAAAAATAATGCCTTAAGCGATGTTATAAGTACAAGTGTTACGTTTAGTCTTTGTATTAAAAGTACTCGTTATTATAATTTGATGCTTAAGTTAGGTTAATGACCAAACCAAGCAGCAGTCTCAAAAAATACTTATACAGTGTACTTGTTTCATAAGTTTAAGTAAGTAAAAATCGATTTTTTTTTTTGCAGTTATCCAATACTTTCGGGCAGTTACAGGCGACGTAAAGTTCACTAAACATTACCGCGGGAGACTTTTTTTAAATGTAATATATAGAAAACGATAATTAAAAGATGCTAGGAAGTGAGATGGATATTTAATGACTGTGATTTTACTTTGCACTAAAAAGTCTTGAAACCGTAATTATGCAGACAGCTCGTCCACGACCAGTTAATTTCGTACGTGACTAATCAAATGCCAGTGTAAGTCAACCGGTCAACATAATTATATGCATATATTCAATAACGGAACCTAAATTTTTATGTCACTCAGCACACAAGTTGTAAACAAAGTCTATGATTAATTTACATATAACAGTTTTTCTCAGATATATAAAAAGCTAAGTAATTTTTTATAGCAGATTAACCTAGGATGAAATTACATTTATTTATTTCAATAATGAATGAACATTTAAAAAATTCTCTTTATTGCTTATTTATGCAAAAAAAGCGACCTTTTAAAGAAACAGTTCAGTTTTAAATTATCTTTGCAGATCATAGTGATCGTGTAACTTATGTGTTCGGTCCGATTTCGAATACTTTATTAGCAGTAATTAATCAAAAACTCTAAATATTTCTCTTTGCGAAAGTATGTTATAATGAAATGGTATAATTGTGTTAGACGATATGGAATAATCGCATTTTGACATTCTTACAACAACGTAGTAATACTAAGAAAAAACTCTTTAAATGAGAAAACTAAAGTATGTATAATTTTTAAAGTTGGTTATTCAAATTTAAAGAGAGAAAGAATGAATAGTTAAGAATAAAACATTTGTGTACACGTAATAAAGTATTTTTTAATGAATACGTAAAAAATATTTTACTTATCAACAAAAAGTTATTTTTAACAAAAATGGATTCAAATCTTAGGAAAAAAACTATGTTGCTAACAGATAAAAAAATAAAAGTTTTCTGATAACAAAGTAATGTATTTTAATAATGTTTAAAAACAAAGCAATAAAATATTTGTAAAAAAGCTAACCATTTTTATCTTTCTCTTTAATCATGTTATATGTTTTTACTTACTAAATATATTGTAATGGTATTTTTCTTCTCTTAATATGTACTTTTCCTACAAAGATTCGAAGTAACAAAACTTGCTCTTCTAGCGTTGATGTCTTTTGTAGGCGCACTCATTTTCACGAAACGAATTATTGTACTAATAACCCCACCTTCATTTTGATGCATCAAATTCAATTTGTAGTAATAAAAACCTTTTGGAATATGAAACAAGAATAATAATAAAATATACGCTAATGATAAATACGATTAAGGAAGACAAAAGAAATATTTTTACTTCTTTTCGTAATCGTAATCTTATCGTAAATATTTTAAGTAGGAAACAAAAAAGATACAAATGAATGATACATTACACGGCATTTAAAAAACATCATTAGTTTATCGAACAATAAATATTATACATTTTATTTATATTATTTTACCTTATAATAATATCCAACTAAATATAACTCACTGATAAAAAATAACGATTTGAAAGACACGGCCAACACTCACAAGTCACAGCGGGGTCTACTATTTGTTTAATAACAACTTGTGCTCTCGATTATGGTCACCCTTTATTGTACATGTAAATGTACAGTATTTTTTCGAATTTGAATGTGAATCGCGTGGACGCGCGGGTGTAGCCTCAGAGCAAGCGCACGCCGACACTGACTCTCGCGATGTGCCGGCGCATTGCACTTGAACGTTGAACTAGCGCCAACCCCGCCACGAACAAAAGGCCGCTGCTCGCCGACTTACTTAACCTAATCAAAACCTCTCCTATAAAACAGCATTACACTCGTACATACATCGTCAAGTCGTGACGAATACGGGCTATGGACAGCAAACCGCAAAAAGAAGCTTTATTGCGGCGGCTTACCGCCAAAACCACTTAGAGCCTAATTGCTAGTCAATCGGTAAAATCTAATATTATTAAAACAACATAAAATCGTCTTTTCACTGATTAAAGTTTACTAGTTTTATATAATTTTAATACTTTTCTGATATTTAATTAAGCTTTAATAATTAATATGTTTGTGCAAGCAAAAAGAACCAATGCTAAATGCTTGAAATTTCGTATCAATATATTAACAACAAAATAATACAAAGTAATAGTAGTTGATAAGGTAGAATTATATGATAATACATGAAGATGTTACAAATATAATTTAAAAATCAATGAAATAAGACGGAGTTAAGAAAAGTTTAAAAATAAGCGAACAGGTTATGGCAACAGCATCGATATCCTGTGAATATATCCTATCCGGGCAGGGAGGCGGCCAGCGGGCGTCGAACCCGGGTCGCCGGGCTCTGTGCTATAATACGAAACAAGCTGTTACACTCACTAACAATGCTAAGCACTATTTCTTAAAATAATGTTCACAGCGATAAAATTTGTGGTAAATAGTCTTTGCGCTTATGTAAATTACAATATCTAAATATATATATGTAATTAATCCAACACACAATAATAATTAGACATTTCAATGAAACCAAAAATTATTTTGTCTAGGACTAAATTACACTACGTTTAAATTACAATCTCAACGCGTTTGGTCACTACACGTGGCATCTCATGTTTTATGTTCGTTACGTATTTCTATCGAACTAGTGAGATTTTAATTTACTCATAGTTTTTGTTATTGATAATAACTGAAATTAGTAAAATAAATTTTTGTTTTATTAAGTCATGGAATTCCACAAAGACGCTTGGAACAATAAATTTAACCATTGAAAAAAATTCAAGGGACTGTGTAAAAATTCAATACATATTTTACAAAAACCACATTTTACGGGTAAATACAAATACTTAGTATTAATTAATCATCAGTTATCTATTGCACTATAGTGAAAAAAAATGTTTTAATTATTATTTCATAGTCTATAATATATTAATCTACGAGTAAATTAGGTAACATTATTACGTGTTGAATAAAATCCTGTAAATATGTTGTAAACTATATCTATTCTAATATTTGAGAATATTAAACAAATATCTAGGAACAAAAATTGAGCACAATAGTTACATTATTACAATTACTTAACATTAACATTAAGTACTACGTTAACATAAATAGTTTAATTTCTATTTTAAATCCGTTTTAAGGAAATTTACTGGTATAGGTCTACATAAATTGCGTCAAATCAGATTTTGGTTAAAAGTAATACGAGTACAAGGCAACAAAGCCTCATAAGTGTCGTTGCCTTGTACATTACATGTTATTATCTAGAAACAATTTGTCTTAAATCTATTATTCCTTATAATGCATAGTGATAGCATCCAAAATGAACTGGAATGTTCGCGGATTCATCCAACTGAGTCCCGATGCGAGTTCCGTAGGATCCACACTTCTAGTATTCCTTCCCACCGTTCGCTCCAAGAAATAGTCGTCGTATTCCATACTGTAGTCCGGCAAGATAGGGTTGAATTTCGCGTAATATATAGCCGATAAACAAGCGTAGAGAAGTAGAGCAGCAGTAAAGAGCTAAAAAAAACATTTTTCGTGTTAAAAACAGTCTACGTACACGATAAACTTTTTTTAAGTGAATTTCCGCTCCACCCTTAAATTTATTTTTAAGGCCATTTTTAAAGTAGTTTTATTTTCCATTTTTATTATTTTTCCTATTTTTTAGTACATTAATAACATTTCACTAAAATTCATATTAATATTACTACTTTCTTACATAAACTTTCTATCTAGCATATATAGTAATATGTAGCTTTACTACCTTATTATATATATGATTTCTTATTTAATTCCAACTAATCAAATCTTTATATCTTAATATTATTCTAATCTTAGTTTGTTTAACGTTAACTAATAGTTTTATTTATATTTACAATATACTCGCATGACTAAGAGGAAGACATTATTACCTCTACATTTTCACACCTACTCAACTAAATTAATTAAGGTTGTACAATATTTCCTAATAACAAACTTTACAAGAGAAGCCGCTTTAAAACAAGCCGCATCAATACATGACTTTGATGGATTATGTTAACATGCATGTATACATATTACCGGTAAAATTGCGTTGACACGACAGATCAAAGTATAAACAAGAATAATCTTTTATTCTTAGATAATTTAATTATTATCCAAGAGTAACACATAAATGATCTAATCTTACTTCTATCATCCTCGCCTATCCGGTTTTAAAAGGCGATTTAACCGTGGTGCCAAAGATGATGATACCTTTATCACTGATATATTCATTAAAATATGTCAATCACTATTTAATTCTTGATACTCTGTAAAGCTATATTTTAACTATACTTTATTGTACAGGTAATTCAGCAGCCGTTATAAATTTCTAGACTACAGAATAGATATTGCAACTTTTAATTACACTACTTATAAACTTAAAGTGAATTATAATTACAACTTTAATTGCAAGGTAAAGACGTATACAAATATATAATTAATATGTACGACGCTATGTGTTGTATATTTATATTTCTTTAATTGTCATCGCTTTTGTTTCAACTTCAAAGAGTCAGTGATCACATTGGTGCATCTTTTTTTCTTTCTGACTCTTACCATTCCACAATACAAATTGTAATTATCTTAAATCTTTTTTAGTAAATCCCGAATGCAATAATTATTTATTCACGTATTTTGTTCACGTAGAATATATGCCTTAGTTTGTGTATAAGATAATAAGTTCAATACCAAAAGACTCACGAGCACTTTTCCAGGGTCATCGTAGTTTTGTTTTTATCTACTTCAACACTAATATTATTTGTAATGTAACTTGTTAACTTTGCAGGACATTGAAATTTCATTTACGTTTTATGCATTGTCTGAAATAAATAGGAACCCTTGGAATAGTGAACCCTGTTCTGTTAATGATTATTCAGCAAAAACTGTATATCATGACACTGAAGCAAGATTATATATCACAACAAAGGATCAGAATTTTAAAATGTACTTTAAATTAACATTTAATTAGTTCCGTACGCAAATTCATTTAATATTGTTATATAACAAAGTTTGTGTTCAAGATTTTTCAACAGTAGGAAGACTTCTTTCGGGTAGTTATGACGTTTGATAAAGAATCGAACAAAAAATCCGGAGACCTTCAAAAGAAGAATTACTTACATACGACCATGAGCATTATGTCCAGAATAATATTGTAATTAACATCAAACTCAATACATCGATAACATCTTTGGATTTAAATAAAATTGAAGATAAACGTTCAATCAAATGTTAAACAATTTAAAATTCTATCTTCATTCTAATAAATAGTACTGATGCAAATGACAATGCAAATTAAATATAAATAAATTATAACCCCTGTTTCATGATACTTTTTTACGATGCCTGATTAACTACAGAAATTATTCTGATAAAAAATGAGTTATCTTAAGGATAAGTGCGTCACGTGTAAAATTCAATTCTGCGATCCAGTTCCTTCGAAATTAGTTTTTTTTTAGCGTGTAACTATGTCAATGCCATAACGTCCACTCTACGCTGTACATCTGTCAAATGACTATAAAATCACCTTTTTTGCAAACAAATTTAATAAACAACAGCTATTATACGCTTCGATACGCTACAGTACGTTTGAGGCCAAATAAACTGCTGTGGTTGATGGTAAATTTTGAATAATGTAGAATAAGCATCTCAAAGAGAATTACTATTGGTGAAACAATTATAATTAGTATTTCGTCGTAAAACAAACAATCTACGCGTAATAAAAAATATTTGTTATGAATACATTGTAATTGGTGGCAATTGAGCGCTTCCAGATATATTGCTAAAGATTAATGCTTCATCGCTTATTTGTATAGTAGTATGTTAGATTATATATGAAACTTTTCTTATAATAATAAATCAATATCTTACTTTGTACACATTAATTAAAAATAGAAAAAGGAAAATAGGCAACGGATTGTATATTTTATGCTGGTCTAAAATAATTACTTATAAAAATATGATCTTCCTTCTTATAAAGAGATACGAATCTAATATTATCTAATATATATTAATTATTTACATTTAAATTCATAATTTCTTACTAAAGCAACAAACATTTTTAAAGCATGCAGTGTTTATTCTAAAAAGAAAATGGGAAAGGCTAATATCATCCTAAATTATGTTGAAAGTTAGTAAAATATGTTATATCTTGGTAATTTAAGTATCATGAACTAAATGATAAATAAAAAATTAGACTGTAATGGTTACCTGAAATACGCTCCAGAATTTAAAAGAGCCTTCGTTTATAATCCAGTCGTAATATCCGGCCCAAGGGTCAGTGTACCTGCCCTGCTTCATCGGCTTGGCGGTGGTGGTCGTGGTGTCGTGGTCTTGATAGCCGTGCTCGTCGTAATAATCCTCCAAACCCCGGCCGCTCCCCACCGATGTGTCATTGGAAGTTTTAGCTCTTCGTAACTGTAAATGTATATTGTCATGTATTGTGATTGTATTGTGATGTATAACATCATTCTGTTTATCGTACATACATAATTTTTGTTTACCATTTATTAATACAAGTGTTACTCTGTGGAAATCTGTGAATTAATAAAACAAAAAAATATTTCTGTAATTTCCTCTTTTAATCGGAAATACAACTACTAATATCTCAACGTGTTTCGCCAATACATGAGGCATCTTCGAGAGATATGCGTTCGACGTTGTGTTGTCGAACGACTGAGATTGTAATTTAGTATTTGCGATTATAAAAAGCGATAATTTGCAAAATTACATATTATTTTATTAATTTAAAAAAAAATGTATATATAATTCAAATAAAGTTTTGATTAATCGATTTTAAATATAATAAACGGTCAAATTCGTAGAATATGTAACTGGTTTTAATTTATGTAACAGAACGACGTGGACGTCTTGTAGAACATCACATAAATATACACGTAAAAAATTACAAAAATATATGCTGAAACTATTACAGAGATTGATCTAAAAGACATAATAGTTTAAGTTCGTGACGTAGTGGTTTACCGTTTTCATCGTATTACGGAGGTCCCTGGTTCAATTTTGATACCACATGGAGGATTGGATGGAGGTAAGGTTTTTTTTAACCTGCAGTGCTATACTCTTAATATCACTCTGTTGCCATTACAGCAACTGTGTTTCATCAGTCCATCATGAGAAAACCAGAGTATTCTGGGCGATCGCCCTTCATCACCTACGGTCTCATTTTAACATCGTATAAAATTATGATCTGGTTTTAGACAAAATAAAATACATTGCATCTTTACTTATATCAAAACTAACTTCCGAAGTTGTGCGTTAAAACACCGATAATTTAATTAAATATTTCATATTTTTCCAATCACAACTACGTATTTCATGTTTTTCACTCGATTATGATTTAGACACATTTTTGTGCTAACCATAGTTGCCAGTCTATAGAGCCCAATTAACGCCACGACACTAGGTCACCCACTTCAGTAGGTGCCGCAAGCTGCTCCTAATTCGGCTGTCATGATACCCGTGTATCAAAATTCAGAAACTTAATTTTTAATTTTATAAAATATAGGCTTCCACATTACTAGCTTCCACATTAGCATACTAGAATTGATTTTAATTACACCCATCATAAGAGTCTAAGCTACACATACTATTTCAAATTATTAATCAATTATTATATCATGTTTTACCAAGTAGTTAATACCTACGTAAACTTTTTTGATCTAGAGGACATACTGGCTGGTTGTAAAAAAAATTCATGTATCATTTTCTTTTGTTTATAAATTCAAAAGCGAATGCATTTGTTCGAATTTTATAGCGTTTTCTATACTTATTAATATTTAGTACTGTGTATCAATTTTATGATTTAAACAATAATATGAAAAAAGTTTTCAACAAATTTGGATTTTAGACTATTTTTACGTCATTTGAACGCAGATGAAATGCAATGAGCTGTAGGGATGTTGCAAGTAAGAAAAAGTCAATCTCAGGTATCTTGGTATTTTGGTGTCAACAGAAGCGTTATTTGCCGTCTTCATCAGAGTTACTAACAGGGGAGATCCTGCTCAGCAGCACCTAGGTCGAGGAAGGTGTACAAAACCACACAGCAAGATCGATACATACAACTGACTGCAAGACGCCAGCTGATGTTAATCGCCCGAAAAATAGATTTAAGGCTACAAAATTCAATTGGTGTTGTTGTTAGCAGCCAAACTGTGCGAAGTCAACTGCATGAATATGGCCTACCAGCATAACGGCCAATTAGGTGCCCACTGATACGTCACGGGAATCGCGCTCGTCGAATTGAATGGTGTAGGGAACACATCAAATAGACCCGGGAACATTGGGATAAAATTTTATTTTGCGATTAGTCTCGATTTGGGTTCAAGCCTGATATTAAAAGGGTAATAGTGTACCATCGTCCTGGATATACTGAAAGACTGAGGTGCGTTCAGGATGTGCTTCCATACCACGGCTCAACAATTAAGGTATGGACGGGTATTATGAAGAACAGACGAACTGAGCTCGTGTTTGTAAATGGTAACATGAACGCTAAAAATTACGGTGAAGATGTTCTAAGGTCTTATGTCCGTCCATTCGTACAAACGCTTGGCTCCGATTTCACGTTGATGCATGAGTAATGAGCGTTCGCATACAGCTTCGCACACACGGGAATACTTGGGCAAGGGAAAACATCCTGGTAATGCCTTAGTTTGCACAATCGCCAGACCTCAAAACCATGGAGCATGCATGGGACATGCTCTAAAGACGTATTTTAAGAGACTTGGATGGAGTGACAACTACCCGACAACTGATAGACTTAAAATTTTATTGGGAGCAATTGCCGCAGGATAACATTAACAGTCTCATCGATTTTATGAATAATTGATGCCAGCATATTCTCAATAACAAAGGAGGCCACACTTTGTATTAATTTATGCAATTTTTGTGCAACCATTCAATTTTAGTTTAAGTTTAGTTGATTAGGCATCTTACTTTGTACTACGTACATACACTACTTATTTAAAATTGAAATTTGTATGAGTTGCTTAGACTTTTTGATGTGTGTAGCTAAGAAATACAAAGGTGAATAGAGAAGTATAAATGTATTTGCCCTGTAAACGCTGTTGTGGTGACAGGTTGATTTTTAGGGTAACAGTTAGCCAAGTGGGTTAAAAAAACCCTACCACCAACCAGATTCCCTACTTATGTGCTCAGAACCTCCGCGAAACAAGGCATAAGGTAAACCATTACACCACGGAGGCAGTCAAAAAAGCAAACTGATAACATAAATATTTATCTGTATAGCTACATAATTTTAGAATTTTGTAAAGCTGCAATGTATTTTGGAATGAAACATTGACGCCGTCACACTCGTTACTTTTCTATTAAAGGAGAAACGTCTAAAACTCACTAAAAATTAAAAAAAAATTAAAACTTAATTATTTAATTTTTTTATCGGTTATGTGCTAATATAAAATCATTATAAGCACAAGTCATAGAGCCTTATATCTTGCTTCAATTAAATAGGGTATCGTAACGAATAGACTTAATATGTTTCATTTACCTGAACGGACGTCGTGTTAACAGAAGATTCAGGCAACTTCGTGGCCAATCGCTTCTTGTTCATGTTCCTAACTACATCCAAAATTGTTCGTAAACCTGAGAGTATGATCTCGGAAGGGGCGATTCTGTACGCCGAAGGCTCAGGCGAAGCTGAATTTACATCACCCCGATCGTTATTATTGTAGCTGGAAATTTCAATAAATAAATATAAACATTATTTAAAACGCATACACGTCAGTTTAAATGTATACTGCGAAAAAGTTGACATGTATTCAGGGTGTAAAATAAAAACAAAATTACCATGAACATATATTCTATATGTTTCATAAAATGTATATATGTATCAAATAATATATCATTACTGTATGTATCACGACTTAACCGACTAATAAATTAGTAATTACACAGATTCACGCATGCAGCCCTTTCTGTGAATTCATAAACATTTTAACGTTTATTCAGAATCGGAACTTATTCCTTTTGTTTCAAAAGACTTAATACATATTTAAATGTTTTAACTTTAAAATAATGAAAGTACACTGAAATACCCTCAAAAGATTCTTTTGTATAACTTTTTACATTGCAAGTAAAATAAAATGACCTTTCTCGGAGCAAAAAGGAAATATATTAACCCAAAGGAACACTTACACATTAAGTTAACAATAATATTTAACTTTTAATAAACATTGCGTAAGTTCTATGATCAGCGTTACATTCATCTTTACTGCCTTAATAAAGTAATATTTTATCTAACTTACTGCGGCGAGGCATATTTGTATTTATTAAAGGCGGGCGGGTGCGGCGTAGCTGTGTCATACCGGCTAGGTTCCGCAGCAATACTAGTGGCCCAAAGCACGAACGCCAACGCCAAAGTCCACACCAACGCATGACAAGTAACAGGAAGTATACCCCGTAATGGCATTTCAGTTTATAATACTACTACTGTTTTGACAACGGGAAAGAAAGCACTACAATGTTTCCTACTCACTGAAAACTATCCCTTTCAATTTAAATGTACAATTTATTCAAATAATATATAGGCACTTCCCGCACCAAGTGCACCGGTGGATGATGTCAAACGAACTGGCTGATTTGAACCAATACGTCCCAGTTAACCACGCAAAGGGAGCATCTGAGATATGTATTCTGCAAACAAAGCGTGCTCTCGTTGCTCTCTAGCGGGGTGTCAATTTAATTTGCGAGATTGTCACTTCACCCACATAGAGCCCACGAGTAAAACATAAGAATTAAACGCTCTTCATATTCGAAAGCTGAGTGTCATCTAGAATCATATCTAATTTTGTTGAACAAAGACAAATTAGTTCTTAGGTATTTAATCTTCTAGTAATCAATTGGGTTTTATCAAAGTATAACCTATAAACTTACTTTGTTTTATAAACCATATAGTAAAACGTTATGATGGTAAAATAATAATTCAATTTGAATAATTTAAAAGAAAATTTAAATTAAAATGACACTTTTCAAAACAATAAATTGAGAAACAAGACATACCATATATGAAACAAAATTAAAAGTCATAACTTTGCGCTACTATATTTCTCAACAACGTAATTCTAATTGCTCCACTTAAATAAAAGCTTCAAACAAAAAACATAACATTCTTGGAGCATATCATTATATACTAGTATTAGTCTGTCTTGCAGTAACGAATTTTCCACATTTGTTGAAATTACATTTTTTATATTTCATTGTAATTAACAATTTCATTGCATACGTATCATAATTCATCAAGAAAGATTAGCAATTTCATAAATATTCATCAGCCGATAGGCGCCAATTGCTGGACATAGGCCTCGCACCAAGGTTCTCCACACCGGTTGATCCTGCGCTAACCGCATCAAGCTACTTTGACCACCTTGTGAGGGGCCTACCTGTACTGAGTCTCATACGTAGCCGCAACTCGAGGACCTTACCGCCCCATCGACCTCCGGTACGATATAATTTAGGAGTAACGAATTGAATTTTATGGAGACCATTTATATGATAAGCCTTATCTTCTTTATTTAATATATAGTACATAAACTACTACTCCGTAAATCTCTTAGTATTTACGTCAATAGCTCAAAGGGATTAATTGATTGTGTTTTTTTGTTTTTTGTTTAAAGAATTATTCCGATGAGTATTCGTAGTTATATAATTTAATAATCTGATCAGACAATAATAAATTTTATTTAATATTTTAAAGATTTTTACCAAGTGTAGAGTAAATGTAGTGCAAGCAATATTAATTCTTTAGTCTTCCCCTACCCGTACATCCTTCTACACTCACGTTTACTGTTCCGTGTAGTATGTGACATGTTCTTCATTACTTCTCATAGTGCTTAAAAATATAACATGATTTTTATAAACCTTGAAGTCTCTTTCACTTAGAACATTTTTTGTCTAATGTAACACGTCTAAACATTTTATTAAACCATCGTGTAGAAAGTTGTCTCTGTCTCTAGTACATGTTAGCGATATTAGGATCGTTATTATAAACAATTTAACATCTTTGTAAACTCTTCCGAAATTTTATTCAGAGATTAATAACAAACAATTGTAAAGTAACGAACAGTCTATCGTTATGAAATCAATAACTCCTTTCGTAAATTGTTTAAAATATAAAAACATGTCAACAGATGAAATTGAGGTCAAATGTTAGTCCATAACAGGTAATAAAGTACTAGATTTCACAGGAACAAAACCGTAATTATCAGGAAAATGCAAATAATATTCTTGAAATAAAAATGTCGCTTGATTGTATATAATCAATTACTTTATTTGGATAAAATTATTATCTCCATCAATAGTAAATTCTAAAGTATTTATAACTTTAGCGTAATACTAGATACATAAAGAATAAGTGCCTATAAACGAAAACAACGAATGTTTTTTAGATTAGAAGTATTTTACCGCAAATCAATCTTTAATTTTTCTAAACAAGATGTACGGCTAATCTGATTTTCATTCACCGTGGTTATCATAAGCGCATAACCGAAACCGGAAAAAAACGTATCTCACTCTTAAAACGCCACACTGTAGTTCCCTAGGGTGATCAATATCCATCGATCATTTATGTAATCAATATCCACGTAATTTTTTGTTAATTATATCGTTACTTTAATAATGGGATAATTATGTTAAATATAGACAAATATATCATTTGTCATTATTAATTGTAATTAACTCAAGATGTCTTTCTTACTACGAGTATGTTTTTTAATGCACTTTCCCTTTAATTTTTTATATTTCCTAAACTCTTAAACAATAAATATATTGCAAAATATTAGAAATACCCATTTGTTTATAAATACTTTATAGTACGAATAGTTGCAGATGTTCATCAGTTCTTTTTAATTCCTAAATATTTAAGTTTTCTTTGTGTTCAGTTTTTGATGGTTGGTTGGTACCTCACAGCGCGTATATCTATCTGGCCACGAACAAAAATGTTTAAAAATTGCTACGCTCGATTTGATAAGATCGTAAGTGGTTTAATTTAGTAACCTATCGATATCTTTCATTTTGTGTTTTATGATGAGCGCAAATACAACTCAACATTTTTATTTCGGTATTCTACAGAGTATTGCCTTGATATGAAATAAATTTATTAGGATAAAACAATTCGCAGCTATGAAAAAACAACAAAATGACGCTGTAACTGAAGAGTTACTTTATAAAATACTTCTACGAGTTGGCTTCCTTAATCGAAAATGTTTAAACCAGCTTTCGTTATTTTTCGTATTACTTATACATGGAGAATAAATGAAAAATTAAAAGAAAGTCATAAAAATTGTATTAATCTCTTTTAAATAAGATTAATATTACATGTATTTTTAATATATTATTGTGGACTTAATTAATCCTAAACACTAAATAAAAAAACAAAGTAACATAAAAAACATAAAAAATTTTATTTTTCATAAATTTGTTGTGAAAATGAACTATATTTAAAATGAAATTCAAAATGCTTAATTAAATATGTCCAGCTCACAACAGCTTAAATCTATATTTTTTTAACTATCTGTCTTATATTAATTAAATTTCTTAAATATTACGAATTTATTAGCTATTTTTCTCTTTACTTTTTAAATACAACTTAGCGGCGGTAGCAATTGCATGTGTCACTTTTCCAGTAACTTCATGCAAATTTTCATTCGATAGATCCCAAGATTCTATAGATCGCTTTGAAAAGAAACCCGCCGTAGTGGTATTTGGTCTCCAACTATTAGGATAGACAATCTTGTGTCGCAACACCGCCTTAATTATTAGAGCCCCTACATAAACAATAAAGTATACACTAAAATACAATGGTAAATAGTATAACTTCTTTCCTAAATAGTAGTAACTGAACCTATTAACGCGAGGCATTTCAGTAGTAGTCGTAGTAGTGTGGTGATGGGGATGATGGTAGAAATCGTGATCATCGAAATCATGATGGTACTTAAAATCCTCAGGTAAATCACTGGGGAAACCACTGTCATCTATATGTGGAGCATGTAAATCCGGTTTCATATCTGCAGGTGGCGGAGGCATCATGTCTATGACATCGTTGAGGTCGCTATGTTTTGAATCATCTCCATGGTTTATTGGAAAACTTAGCTCTGGGTAATCGGAATTGTGATTTAAAGAGTCGTGACTGCTATAACTAAGCGAAGGAACATTGTCACTGGGTGGGGATATAGAATCCGGTTTATCGTAATTATAGCCTTGAGAAGCTGGTTTATCATTCATATCTATTATGGAAGGTTCTTCCGTAGCCACAGGTGGTTTGTTGTAACTATATCCTTTCAAAGGGTTGACTATCGGAGATATAGTGGGTAGAAATAACTGCTTGGAGGGAGGAGGTGGTTTATAACGATAACCAAGATCCATCGGTGGCACGTCACCGTTTTCATGGCCAAAATTTAAATCATAGCCACTATTATCTGACGGACTAGGAAGATTCGTAGGACTTGGAGTCCGAGGAGGACCAGGCGGTGAGTAAACGGATATTGATGGGTTTGACATGGGAGGAGGTGAAGGGATGGAATCAGAAATAGAAGGTGGATATGGGGGAAAAGATTCATAATTCGTTGGAATGGGAAAATCAGTGTCTGTTAATTTCGGTGATGGTGGTGGAGGCGGAACGAGATTCGCTGTGGCTCTTACGGGTGCAGAATTTGATTGTTTAGAATGTCCGCCATAACTTTGTGGCAAATAGGGCTGAGCAGGATTATATCGATCAATTGCTTGATCATTAACATTAACATCCTGTGCTTCCCCTCTTACAGGATTTTTTAAATCATAGAAATTATCTAAATTAGTAAACAAGTTGTTTTTTTTACTATGCGATAAATAATTCTGTACGGGCTTCTGCATTGATTTTACCTGGAAAGGTTTTAGGTTGACATATGGGAAACCTATATTGGACTCAGTGCGTATAGCACGAGATTCGTTTTCTGCTCCATTGCCAGGATTCGGATCAAACCTGCCAACAATGCGTTTTATTTTAGGGTCACCAAGATATAAATCCTTAATATTTAGTAAAAATAAAAAATCACTAACCCGGACACTTCGTAACTATTGTACAAATTTTCATCGCCATTGCCATTCGAGGGAACAATTTGTTCACCGGGACTTAATTTTGATGCACTGCTAACAACTTTTTCACGATTTGATTCGACTGGAACCTCTTCCCAATTATCTTGAAACTGTTTGGATTTTTCACTGTCTATTATGTGCCAAATATTATCAACGTTATTCGGTTGTAAATCCGTCAATACTGTTGTAGTTAATTTTGTAGTGGTTGTTGAAGGTGTACTAGTTGGTAAATAAATTGGCGCAGGAGCATTATTATATAACTGATTGTACATTGCAAAGTAATCAGGTTTTTTGTCTTGATCAATGAATTTCACAGTAGATGGTAATCCGTAGTTAGGTTTTTCTGTAACAGCTTCCAAATTTTTGTCAGGAACATAAATTGGTTGTAATGTCGAAGACGTTTTTACTCCGACTCGTTCTCTTTCTAATAACTTTCTTATACTTTTTTTCATATTTCCATTGGAATCCGATTCAAATTCAGCGAAAATTAGATCAGGTGTTTCCTTCTTTTTTAAAGTCGTTGTCGGGACAGCTGTCGTGGTGTTGAGCCCTAAATCCATTCGTCTCACCCAGTTGTGATAATAAAACGGCGCTGATCTCGCTTCATCATTTTGTGATAGACGTGTCGATGGTGTAACTACGTACACCATTGGTCCAGGTAAATTTGCTGTGGTAACTTTGTTATTATAAAATGCAAAAGTACATAACAAAGACGAAATTATCGTTATGCCTTTCATTTTAAATTCACACACTGCATTAGAATTTCGGAACCGTACCGAGTGTTCGACTCAAATGTTGAATTGAAAATGATAAATTTGACAGTATGCTCTCATATTCACTGCGGTCGACGTATCGGGAGTAAAATTGCGATAATTTCTAGCGGTACGGTATGTAGAACGCTTGAAGCACGATTCAAATGGTCCCCGTACTAACTGCAATTTACGCTGGTTAGCGAGATAATCAATGTCACCAGCGTTTTAAGTTAAAAAGAAAGTGTTACATATTTGAATAAAATATTTAGGTCATTTCTTAATAAAAATGAGCTAAAACAAACTATACTGTACTAAACTATAACTGTCTCTACTCTTTTACTTTTAAATATATGGAATATAAATATATTGTACATAAATTATGATGACGATACCTGATATCCACCGAGTGTCTTACAAAGAATGATTCAATAGTAAGCATAATTTGATAAAGAATGAACGTGAGGATTAGCGACAATGTACATATGTGTATAACTCGTTGTGTACACGAATAACAAATGAACGGAAACAAAATGGGAGCAGTAAGTTCCTTGGAAATTACTTTGTCACTTTTTCAATTATATTTATTCTTTACAGTGTAAAAATGATTCAATGAACATTAAAAGTATTTTTATTTAATACGACGCGAGAAGATCAACATATACATTTAATACGTATATAACGATAAAATATTTTAGACCGTAGGATTCGAAGAGAGTTATAGTTATGTGATTTTTACTGCACAAAACGTACTTCTTACGGTTTTTAATCCACATATGTCATTATTAATATATTTGTTAAGAAAAATTATTATTAACATGTTTTAAATATCAAACACATTAATTAAATTTTTTATGGTTCTAAATTATTACAATTCTTTACAAAGGTACTAATTGTCTCTTTAAATAGTTGTACGATTTGACAAATATTTATAACACCAAAATAAATCCTCATCCTTTAATACTGCCGGAGAAGAACTAAACAAAACTTAAAAATATTATGAGCAAATCATACTATAACGTAGAAAGCATCTTAGAACAAAACCCTCTAGCCGCCTAAATACGTCCATCATTGACATGTATAAGCAGTCTTTTTAGTTTTAGAACGTTGCAAATAAAATTACTGAACTAAAGCAACGTATGTCAGAGCAACGAGTGTAATATTCATATTCAAAGTTGACTTTTATTCAATTAGTCCAGTCAAGAGCCAGGCAATAAACTCGGGGTTACATATAGTGTAGCATCATAAACAGTAAACCATCTGCACGCTTCGACTTTGTAGGTTGTAAAATATGACCAAGTTAGCTAGATAGATATAACTTTATTGTATACCAAAAGATAAATAAGACACGATACATTAAAATTACAAATTTCTGCATTGAGTATACAATGGACGGCCTTATCGCTTAAAGCGATCTCTTTCAAGCAACCTTTGGATGGACAGAAATTTTAAAAAATATGTAATGTCGTCGGTATACGCAAAGTTATTAGAGGACAACAAAAAAAGATAAAAGAAAAAATATACAGATATGTAATAAATCCTTAAATGTGATGCCTTTCAAATATATATAATATACATAGATACAAAGACATGTATATACATATGCACTAATACACATACATAGATATACACATACATCATGAAATTCTTTTATTTTAACGACCAATAATTCGCTCATTACTTATTATTGAGTTATTTCATCTCAGGAAATCACGAATGCCCTTTTCTAAGCCATCTATAAAGCGAGGTGGTCCTTTATACAGCACCGTAAGAAAATAATATTTAAACAAAATTCTATTAAAGTAATATTTAATTGTAAATTATAATTTATACATATATTAACTATACATAGCTAAACCTAGTTTGAGTTTGAACTTAAAGATTTATCCCCAAAACTACTTGGTAGTTTTGCAATCGTTGGTTCGAGTCATCTCACTAGAGCTCTCCGTCTCATTATACGAGTACACTGGATTGTCTACTCCAGAGTCACTACTGCCATCAACGTCTGATATAATTTTTGATTGTTGGTTCAAAATTTTTGGTATCTCAATCACTGGGTTCCTTAAGACATCATTTTCGATCCTACTAACGACATCTAGCGATGTACATTTATCGTTTTCTTTCCTACTCGCATCGCATTCTTCGATATCACTAGTTGGCTGTCTCTTTTTACAGATGTCGTTTTCATCGCCATGGGCTCGCTTGCCTATATAAAACTTGTTAAATAAGTAATAGACGCAACCCGTAAAGAAAGTTGCGATTGCAAATATTTGATATGTCGGCCTAGTGCCAACGAATTTCATTAAATATCCGCCGATTAAACTTCCAGATCCCTTACCTGTAAAAATAAATTAAGCAATTTAAGTTTATAAGAAATAACAAGTGCTATAAAAAAATCACAAGATTACTCAAGCGCCTCTTGTAACCTAAACCGTCCACAATTTTTGATATGATAACTGATAAAAGAATGTGTGTCTTTGATAACCCCTCTCTCTTACTAAGGAACATCAATAAACTTTTATGTCAAAGCAGCAAGACATAAACTTAAGAGAATGTTATATAAAAATAGCAATAAACCTTTTTTGGCACATATGTAGCCGAAAATGGATATCTATCCCATCTATAATAGTAGTTGTTAAAGTGATCCAGTTGGACCACTAGGGGTACATGATGCCGTGAAAAAAAATGTGGGTTCACAAGGTTACAGCCAAATATTGATAACTTTCTGTAATTCTATTAAATAAAAAAAAAATAACATAAATTTCTGGGACATTTCATACATAGTGTACTCTGATTTCAAGATAGGTAGCTAAGCATCTGTAGTATGGGTTTTCAAAGACAGATAAATATAGATAATCAACCAGGCACAGGACAAATACAAATGTTCATCACATAAATGTTCGCCCTGAGCGAGAGTTGGACCCGCGACCAATGGTATAGGAGGCAGAGTTAATAGTATTACGCCAACAATAAATTTTACCATTAAAAATGATACATAACATCATAAGAAAATGTGCTTTTTATGCTTCTTATTTTATAACTCAGAACTTAGGGTCTAGACTAGATCGAATATAATACAATTGTAGTAGCAGGGGGTCTACCGAAAACGGTAAATCTGTGAAAGTGATGTACGAGTAAAAATTGTTTGGAGACCTCTGATCTCGATGTACTAAGGACTTAATACTGCTACAACGTTCGTTTATTTTCTCTGGACTTTAACATTTTTATATAGAAAGATGATGTACAAAATATTGTCGTACTAACCAACTCCGTAATAAAGGCCTCCGAGGAGTCCTTGCACAGAGGTGTCAGTCGTAATGGAAGACAGGCGGGCTGCGTAAGTGACGGCTGCAGTAAAAGAAAGCGATGACGTAACCGACTCTAATGCCTCGAATATCAAGCACAGCCACGGATTATATATGAGAGAATAACCTGTAACATTAAAGAAACTTAAAAATCAAAATGCAGAAGAGAGAAACAAGAATTTTTCTAAGAAGAATCACAAACGGTATGATATTTTAAATACCTATTTAACATCTTTAGAGTATCAATTTCACTAAATTTTAATACTAATTACAACTAATTTTAATTTTAGCACGAAACCTGTTATATTACATTTTTATTACATATTCTTTACAAATTTTATAAGTAAAGATAAGATAGGTATTATTTTTATAACACAAACGATTTTAAAAACTTTAACTCTTGAACACGCTTCGCCATCTACGGCCTCATTGTCACTTAACATTAGGTGAAATCGAGGCCAAGTGTTAGCCCAATACCATTTAAAAAAATCTAGTACGAGGTATACTTAATTTTTTTTAATTTTTTAAAAAAATGTGCTCGTTTAAAGTCTGAGTATATAATAAGGGAGATAACATGAAGACAATAAAAATTATTAGCATAACTAAAAAATACAAGTGTTCCAATTTTTAAAGACTAAAAATATACCATAACACAACATTTAAGTAAATATTTTATATTGACGACTTGCGTACAGATACTTTTATGACTAAAATAATGCACTTGCTCTTGTAAATTAATCGAAAGGTAAAATTCTATACTAAATATAATTCTTAAGTCTATATTAAGAATCAAGCGTTATTTATTAACAGCCGCAAAAACATGAATGCTGCATACGTTAAAAGTTAAATTTGTAGTATGAGTTTTTAACACAATTAAATATAATGAAAAGGGTGTCAGTGTCTGTAATATGTACGGCTTTATCTACATAACCAACAAGTAATACACTTCTTTCATTCCTTTACTTAAGCGTATTAGTTTTACGTATGAGACTACACCTTTGTTATTTGGTCCTAAAGTACTTACATAGATAAGATGCGTTCCAAAAAATGACCATAATTAGTTTATCCTAAAATTTTATTAAATTTTAAGATTAAACTAAATATGACTACATTTCTTTAAAGCATGGGTTAACAACCTTTTTACCAAAGAGCCTATTTAAATTTAAAAAATTTTTGGAGGGCCAAAGTTATAGTTCTGAGTATTTAAAACAAAAACAAATCTAATACTCTTTCTACTACATCATGCAACTAACAAGCATAAACACTATATGACTGCCTCCGTGGCGCAGTGGTTTAACCGCTTGCCTTATAACGCGGAGGCCCCGGGCTCGATTACCGGACCAGAGGAGTTGCGGAGTCTGGATAGTGGTAGGGTTTTTCAAACCCACCTGACTAGCTATCACCCTCAATATCAATCTGCCGCAATAACAGTATTGCTGTGTTTTGACAGTGATACATTTAAGAGCCAGATGTATTCTGGGCGAACACGCTTTACCATCAACGGCTTCATTGTTATTTAACATCAGGTGAAATCGACGCCAAGTGTAAGCCCATAACCGATAAAAAAAGAAACTACGCAATCGTATTTAATTTTGGAACACGTCGCATTAATTTGGTAGAATATAATAGCAGGAAAATATACGATTTATTAAAAAAACCTAAGCAGGCTGCATGCGGCCCGAGGGCCGCGGGTTGCTCACCCCTGCTTTATAGTCATACTTATGATATCCGTCGAGTCAAAAAAGCTTCTAATTGGCTTTAAACCTGTCTGTACAAATAAATATCGAAGTATGACATCAGCACACAATAATACTAAAACTTACCAAGTAACCTAATAGCATAAAAGACAAATCCGATGAATAGAACATTGGCGTGGCCGAGTTTATTGATAATGGGACCAGATAGTACAAGGAGTGGCAGACCAGCGACACCGCCCACAGTGATGGTGATTCCCATTAAAGAACGAGATGCTCCTAAATCTTGTAAAAGCCAGAATAAGAAGCTTTCGATGTAGCCCCATGCGGTTCCTGAAATTAAATAACTATAAAGCTATACAAAAATAACAATTTTATGAATATAATTTTTCAATGTACGGATATTTCCTTTAAATGTGAAAAGATCCTAGCTAAGTTTTTAATTTTAACTAAAACAGTAATTTCAAGTAACAAAGGAATTTATTTAATAAAGTTCTTTAATTCTAAATTAATATGGCCAGCCACGTGCATCCGTGCGACTCTAGGGCAATCGATAAAACACTTCGCTGACGTCGACTGTGTACAATTATTTTTAAAATAAAGTCTATCACATGAACATAAATTACTTCTCTAACACAGATTCTGAATTTAATTTGCTACCAGGAGAATAAAAAATACCCGTATTTTCTACCACATATTTAAAACTATAAAAAAGTGGCCGAAATTTTCATCTATCTAATAAGGAATAAGTTACTTTAAAATCTAGTATTTCATCTAGATATATAGTGAAATTTGTGATAAATTGAATATAATAACACCTTGTATGTTAACAGTTGATTTAGTTTTGTATGTTTTATTTCAATACAAAAATGGCAGTATTTTGTGCCAAGGGGCCTTAAGTTTTTATCCCATTAACATTTAAAAATATAAAAAGTAAATGTTTAAAGATTTCTATGTAAGCTGCGTAGTTGTTTGACTAGTCTAACAAGTCCATAATCCCAAAAAAGCAAAACAAAGATGTTTGAAACGTATATTATTCAGTCTTAATTGACAGCAAGACAAAAATAAATTTTATACAGGAATCGCCGAACCGGTTATTCACGACGCTCTATATGAGCGTACATATAAAAATTTAGTAAGATTAATTTTAAACTTAAATATCCATTATTTAGATATATGTCTTAACACATTTAAAAAAATATGTTAAGATAAATATGTAAATAAACATATCTTTGTAAATTGTGCAAAAATATCTATCACATATGTGTGACGTTGGGCTGTGGTAAAAAACTCCGTATCACATATATGTGACGGTTGGTAGCGAAAATGTTATACGTGGAAATGAGATACGTGAAAATAAACAAAAATAATGTACCCAAATAATTTGACTTTTATTATAATAATACTATAAATTCACATACCAAAATTATTGTACTAATGGGAGGATTTAATATAAGGAGTTTAGAGCGTTTTGAGTAAACGATTTTTATTATAATCTAATTTATTAATACCTTGCGGCACATTTAAGCACATATTTGTGTAATGCAATGTATTATTTCGAAAGACTAATCCTTTAACACGTTCCGTGCCAGAGCGTTTTTAGGAAATTTTTCCCTTGTGTACTTGTGAAGATGATATATGATTTTTTTTTTAATTATTTATTCAATTATTAACATTTCGACTTATTCTTGATGTGGATTAAAGTTGTATGTAATTATTTTAAGATAAAAGTAATTATTAAAGAAAACATACGGTCAACACTTTTTCAAAAGATACTTCAGCGTGGGTCGGACACGCCCCATGTGGCACAGAATGCGTTAACTTCAAATGCCGCAAACAAAATACCTATAGTGAATCAGGAAATGCAATCACTGTTCGGCCCCAGCAAGTCATTTTCTCCAAAGCACAAATTACGAACCTTTTTCACTTAAATATGACAGTGAATTAATTGAAAACAAATAGTAATAATATAAAAACATTTTAAAATAATTTAGATAAACAAGAGTTAGTTGTATATATACATTTTTCCCACGGATAATCGTAACATCATTTCGTTTACATTATGTAAAAAAGAGATTTGTAGATTCATTAATATAACAATAACAATATTATCTTACCCATTATAAAACAGGCAATGAACAAGGCAACGATTTCAACATTGCGGAACACCGTAATAACGTCCTCTAAAAGATTCTGGGCAGGTTGTTTGAATTCTAGGTCGATGCTCAACATTAATACACCAGAAAGTACTTTTAAAACTGCATATAGGTAAAACGCTGGCCTGTAAGAAATCATTTCGTTTTACAAACACCGAACATAATATGAATCGTGTATTGGAATCAATTACACGTATTGGATTTCTGAATAAATTGATAAAATTGCACATAATAATAATTTTGAGAAGTAAGTTATTAGAATATACGCCAGCAATAAATTTTATTACGTCTTTATATTACTTGTTAGTGGGAATTGAATATAATGTGACTAATAAATAATGTACGTTAGGTGAAAACCATTACAATAACATTATGTATTATAAAATTTTAAAGAATAATTTCTTCTACAGCTTAAATTTTTGTTTGTACAGATTAGGAGATGGTAGTGCAGTTATAATCGTATATTGGTTGTTGTTAAATTAAAATTCCTTTATTGTTTTAAATAAGAATTGTTATTAAATATGAAACGACACTCAAATATGAACGATCAGGAAGATAAATAAATGCAAGAAACAATTGATACAATGCATAATTGTTTTCTACGTGAATATATAAATGGCACATGTTAGCAAGTTTATTTTGATACATATAGTATTAAGTATTCGATTAAGCTTGCTTACCCAATTATAAGAGATACGTAAGATGAATTTCTCAACATATCTGTTATTGTATTTTTATATTATGTATATTTTAATAGATATTTTGTAAAATATAAAATATACCAAATCGGTTTAAGATTTAAAAATATATATAATAATTATATTGCGTATAAGAAAATATATTTAAACTAGCCATCACTCGCCCGTTTCTTTGTAATTTATTTATTATTCTCTTTCAGTACGTTTACTAATGTTTAGGTCCATCGATTCAGAGAATAATAAGTTTCATTTAAATTGAATCACCATCTTTCGCAACTTTAGGTGCGAAATTTAAAAAAAAACCTATTTTAGTGGACACCTAAAAATGCACCCTCCAAATTTCATGTCTCTAGGAACAAAGGTTTACGATTTAGACAGTGCCTTGAGGTCAGCCAGAACTTTGAACTTTATGATATATATATACATAAAGTT
>DWQX01000038.1:0-76618 GCA_018245475.1 Pharmacophagus antenor
TTAATAAGGTAAATAAATAATTTGTAGAGCACTAACTTTTGGAGTTTTATTCAATATTGTAATTTTTTCAAGGTGGTTTCAAACTTTTGGTCGGCAGTGTATATATATATATATATATATATACAATCCGTGTCAATGTGTGCCTTAAATAAATGAGTGAAATATTTTAAGGACTGAGTCCAATTAAATTAATGTGTCTAAGTGGGGTTGATGCTAACATAAACACAGAGCGTCTTGTTCACGTGCCCTATTCAAGTAGTCATTAAGATGGATTTAAAATTTTAGCAACATTTTAGCTTTACGTTGCCACCTAATTTAAATAGTCAATGTATTTATTTCTATCGACAAAGGTTTACTTTTAATGTTAATGAGAGACCATAGATGGTTAAGCATGTTCCCTTCAGAGTACTCCGCTTTCTCATATATGAATGCCGGAACACAGCAGTGCTTCATAAAATATTTAGTTGTCACATTATTCACTAATACTTTTACAATTTATCCCATTATTGTTAGATAAATTAAATGATAAACTCCTGCTAACAATCCAATCTCCAGTCGTAAATAGCTATGACGTCGATGTCACTGAGCCGTCGCGGCTTTCCATGAGCATTTCACGGTACATTTGTTTGCATACCCACCCGTACTGTGTGCTAATCAATTTCGCAATATCGCCACGAATTCTACTAGTTCGGAAATGCGAATAGTGATTAGTGTTCGGGATTATACGACGCCTGCTCGATGGTCGTCAAATTTCGCAACGTCGGCTATTAACTAGCGGAGACTTTTGCTTGTTCTATTCCAACATAATAAAGTCATCAATTGTACTATTCCTACACCGGTGTCTCTATATAAGGATATTAAAAACCGGCTTAATTATTTATCGAGTCATGGTTCACTTTTATTTTGTCTATAGATGGAAATCTAATAAATTGAAAACCTTAAGAGAATATCAACGTTTCTTTTGTTTTATACTCCTACAATGAAAAAAATGAGTACTTTTTAAAGTATTTTTTAATTATATAAATTAAAAAATCAACCTAGTGACATTACATAGCATTTAACCGCATTACTTTTTAAACGTAATGCCTGACCAGACAGTTGACGCCTTTGTTATAACATTGTAAGCCATTTGCGTAACCAAGGTATCGGATGACGGTGACCTCTCCGCTGATTTCGCGGCCCGGGTGGAAAATCAATCTCTTTGCTAAAGACGCCCACATTATCCCGTGAAATGGGAATTTCATTGTAAAAACTATATCCAATATCCCAGCTTAATATCGAAAAATTCGTTATTTCAAGCGTTAGAGCTCTGAACGGACAGAAACGTACGTACGTGTTAAAATTATGTAACCTTTTTGCGTTGTGGCTTACAGAAGATGTAACAAATTAAAGCTGAAAAATAAGGGAGATCTTTACCGTATTTATGATTAAGCTTCAGCTTATAAATAAAATGAACGTATGTTATCAAGTCTTATGGAACCGTACTATATTCATATCATCGGGGCAATTCCAGGATAAAGAAAAAAGTGAAAATGAATATTTTAGAAAAGATAAAAGCAAAAAGGAATATTCACAGAAAAAGAAAAAGGTAAAAATGTTCGATATAACACTTTTATCAATCGGAGCATAACATCGCTCGTGACCTTTTTTTTTCGGGTAGTTACAGTAATTATCGAGGTTAAGCCACGTCATGCGCAGTCAGGCATTAGATGCTCGACAGACCCTGTATCATGTATTCACTCTTGCCTTCATGCTTTATGACATGTTATCCAGTTACCTTAGCTAAACACGCTAGTACTTTATGACATATTCTTTAACATTATATGTGAATTTATAATGTCACCAGTAATTGGAACATTTTACAAGTTATCACATCTTAGTTTTAACTGTTTGGCCTTTAATAGGGTTCGTATTTTTTTGAGAGTGAATGAAACTATGACTTTCCATATCAATTTATGATAGTAGTTTCCTGGCATAAGTATGTTTTAATACCAATACTTTGACATAAGCAGTCAACTAAAAAATAATGAACTTCCATGTTTTATTTATGTGGAATGTAAAATATAAGAATCAGAAATTTATTACACTCTATATGACAACACTACATATTAAAGTAAGGGTAATCTATTATTTTGGTAATATGTTAGTAAAGCATTGTTTTTCTGTTATATGTATAGCTATTAGAAATGGGTAGGCCCTTTATGTTGTTAGGTGTAGAGATGTAGCTGTGACTATTTTTCATAAGTCGATATATTTTACTTTATATGCGATGTTTAATAATCACTCATTCCTGATGAATGTTGATGAGATTTTAATGATTTCATTTTGAAAAAAATCAGTAACGATGGAAAATAAAATAATTTAATTTTCGCTTATCCACAATTTCTCTTCATACTTGTTTTTTTAATTTAGCATTTATTCGATTTATGTGTAAAAATTAATTATATGTTCGCTCGCTTGCGTTAATTGGAATGCTTGAACAGTCGGTGTCAATGCCTCGTACACATCGCTGACATTTTCAGTCTTGTGTCATTGTCACAAGATTCATAGAGTATTACAGCAGCCGACTGTACGATGCAATATATAAGTCCGTTCACATCAGACGAGCGTTGAATAGAAAGTCTCGTAGGAAAATGAAAGTGCACTTATAAATGGTTCGCTAGCTTTTTCTACTGTTGACAGGTGTATAAATACTGAATAATTACGAGCAATTATGAGAAATTGTAACAAAACATGCGCATGTGCGAGAATATGTTTTTATATTTATTTGCATGAGTGTGAGTCTGATAGTTGTGGTAACGGGTCATGTGTACTTAATAGTACAGTCGCTGGATTTGAATCAGAGCGTGTTAATGGAAAATATAATTGTTTTGCAGGCTTTGTTTTGTATATTTCACTGATTCTTAGGGGCGTGCCTGCAGGTCAAGTACGAGCATCTATTTACGCATATACTTAAAAAAATAATAGTACATGTCTTGATCATTTATTTATTTAATTTTATTTTCTCTGTGATACTTTTATCGCTGGAGGGACATTAAAAAATCACGTCGAATTTATAACCTTGTTCTAGTTATTCATAAAAAGGATTGCATGACATCAATGCATTTAGAAGCGAGTAAATAATATACTAAATTATATATTAAATGTATGTTAGAAAATAAATGTTCATTACGGCCCACTTGTATTTAGGCCGACCTATTTCCGTCCGTGATTTTTTTTTATTCGTCGCCTGTTAAGCCGAGATCTTCGCGTAACGTCTGCCTCTTTTTGAAATCAAAATAAATAAACCATAAAAGTGCACGTTTAATCTCGGATTAAACCGGTTTTTCATTTCTATTTTTTATTCTCATGAAGGTT
Organism: Pharmacophagus antenor; assembly: GCA_018245475.1. NCBI lineage: Eukaryota > Metazoa > Arthropoda > Insecta > Lepidoptera > Papilionidae > Pharmacophagus > Pharmacophagus antenor. Next base: position 3,358 of record DWQX01000038.1, read on the forward strand.
TTACTAGATTAGTGATGTAAGGTTTTACTAGAATACGTAAGAATTTTTTTATTAGATTATTTTTTTTAAAACACCAATCAAGCAACTGTATTTACAATTTTTATTTCAGGGAATAAAAAGTTTTATTGAAATTTACCCTCTCCTTATTATTCTTTTAAGTGCTTAAGTACCAAAAAACCGTATCTTAACATATATCTACGCATCACAAAGAATCTACCCTCCAACTTCATGTCTCTAGGGCCAGCGATTTAGGATTGATTTATAGGTTAATCAGTGAATTTGTTATTGCTTTGAATTATATACGTAGGATATTCTAGAGATATGTTCTTTTCTATAAATATGTCTAGTTAAATTCACACAATCGTTACATATTTTAGCCTGTTTCGTTGTTAACATTTAAATATAACTCTGCATCAAAATGGTCAAAATAATAAATTAGTAATTTGCCACTCAATTCGGCATAATTGGCGGTAAAGGGGTATAACAACTTCTTTATTACGCTGCTAGCCACGGCGCATTCAATTGTTCGCTTAATTTATTCCAGGAAATACGTAGGAGGTGTATTTATGGACAGTGCCAAATTAGGTGGTGGCGAGAAGCGTTTTGGACAACTGGGACTCTTGTGATATTGTCTAATCGTTTGGCATTACAAATAAGAGTGATCACAATAAATATGGACAAGTGCGAGTCAGCCTCGTACCACCGAGGGTCCGCCAATTGTATACACAAAAAAAAATACGATTTTTGTGAACATTTCTTGCTACCTATTTTGGTTCATGAGATATAGCCCGCTGATAGACGGACAGACAAACGGACGGATGGATGTGGGAGGCAAAGTAATAGGATTCTACTTGTCATCTTTTGAATACGGAACCCTAAAATGGTTAAACAATAACAATGTAATGTATAGGCCAATTTGCCTTTAGCATCCATCATGTTAATTACCACATTATGGCCTTGACTCTGTTCTTATGTTGGACGTGACTCGAGGCTCTTGCCTTAAAACTCGGAAGTCCTGGATTCGATTCCTTGACCACAGGCGTGGTGGGGTCTGGATGGTGGTAGAGTTTTCCACTGCGCCACGGAGTCAGATAAATATAAATATATATACATGTAAAGTGAGCTCTAAGTATTCATGTATTTCTTATGAAATTAAATGCTAAAGTAGTAGTGCAGTATGTATTTATTAAAAAACAAAATGAAATATTTAAAAACCATCCTGCGAAATAATTTTATTGACAGTATCGTATAGCAGATAGACCGCAAGAAATTTTTCCCGTGGAACAAATATAATGGAGGCTCGGTTAGTGTGGTGTGAATATTGTATTACCGAGTTAAGATTTTAATTAATTATAATAACGTTCACTATGCATTCATGTGTATGTAAACAATACTCCACATCCACTTCCTGTATATAGTATGTAATAAATAATAATTAACGTATATATTTTTTTTACTACAAATTTAAAAGTGAATATGTTTTTTTTTTATGTTATACATCAAATCAACATCATAATTACAGAGTATACGACTTTATATAAACGATGCATGATATACAAATTGTGATATGAGCTGGCAGTTTTTGCGCCTTTTCCCTGACGTAGCATATTATACTACAGCAACATAATGTGTCCATTTGAATAGTGTTACGCAATAGTGCATGTCATATTTATTAATTTCCTGCAAGTGAAAACCTTTATATAAAACCTAATATCAAATTAACGATGCTATGCAAAAATAGAAACGTCGTATCTATCCATCTCCACTTTTATTGTGATAATATTAACCTTTTCATCGGACCATGCACTAGCTGCCAGTAATGGGTATGCACTAGTGCAGATTTAAATCGTAATTATGTTGTTATACGATGCGAACAATTGACAGCAATTACCTCAATTGAACAGCATTTCTCACTCATTGCAGGCGCTGTAAAGTCTTAATCTAGCGCTGTGTGGGTGAGTGACGAGCAGCTGTGGAGCGAATGATGAGCAGCGCGCGCCGCAGCACCACCAGCTCCCGGCGACATGGCCGCTCTCTCCTGCTACCAGCCCTGCCGCTCGCATCTCGCGCAACCCGCTAGGTAGGGCGAACGACCCGTATTTATTACATGCAAAGCTATTACAGTGTGTGACATGACATATCCTCATGATTTAAGCATTAAGCACCGATCAATAACCTAATTCATAACTGGTCACGTGTTGACCCAGAATATTTTTTTAAGTTATTTCACCTTTAGTTCTATCGACAAATTTTCGACACTTTTTCTGTGATTGGCAAATTAAATATTCTTGTGGTTTAAAGTATTAAATAATGTTTATTTTAAATTTAAATAATTATTTAGACAAATATCACTTCTTGTAAGCAGTAGCCCACGAAACCAGTCAAAACATTTGCAAATGAATCTTTTAGCATGGATTGGCGGTTTATGAATCATAAGGTAAAATTGTCTTTATATTTTTGTAGAAACAGAAAAAGGCGAGGACAGTCTTATATTACATGATCCGTGAGTAGAGTTTCTAATTTAATATAAAATCTGGATTTACTTAAAGTAGTGCCTCTTTTCTCAGTAGCTGAAACTCGCTAGCGGCTATATCTGCCGGCAACCAATCAGTAAATGTTAATGTATATTTCTAGAATGAGAGAACCTAGCCAAATCACGGAGTTAATGAGGCTTATCATCTCTAGTCTGAAAGTAGCGCAATTAGTTACAGTGGAGTCACGTAAGCAGTCCAGTTATTAATGTCGCTCAAAATAATATAGAACAAAGCTTGAAGAGTATGCTCTGCTTTTTAAATACGTACATGTCATGGGGAAATGTCAAGTGACGCGGTAATATTCTTCGTGTCTGATCATTTTTTTACGATAGTAATCCATAAGTTGTGTAAATGTTCTGCATAAATCATATTAAAATTAATTATACTTTTTAATGCAGAATATATTTATTTATAAACATGTAGATCATCTAATTTTCATGATGAAATGTCATATCATGCTGAAGATGCTATGCATCTGATAACATTGATATACGTGATCCATATGATAGCAAAAAATGCTTAACATAAATTATAATATCAATTTGGATTCTAATTTTTAATGCAGAATATAAGTACTTCCAAACAAATTGGCCATCGAATTTAAATGAAAATTTACTGATTAACTACTTACACTATTGTTATTCATATACGTATACATAAAACGCTTGACATTTGTTAATTCAGGTTTATGTAATCACTGCACGTTTATAAAAGAATTCTATATCTTTAAATTTTCAAACTTTTCAGCTTTGACATGCAGGGTCTAAAACGTAACTGTCGATTGCTCCTAAAGCTGCCTAACTTTACGGGTCGACGCCTGGAATTTGTGAGGGGAGAACAAGGCGTTCGTTATGCATTTTATATGTATCTATTACGTTGTTACGAGTTTTGTGTCCTGATTCTGTTTTATGTGGTCATTTCCTTGCTTTTTCTTATTTGTACTTGCGCTTTTATGGCTCTAAAGTCTTGGCTCGGGGTCACAAGAGACCGTATGCTATGATTCTTTATTGTTTTGTATAAAGTATTATGTAATACTAGTGAGTTACAAAACATTAGTGAAATAAAGAAGTGTTATTACGGGATCTTAAATTTACACAGAATATTTCTTTTCGCGTTTCGTTTGTTAATTTGAATTTTTTAAAGCAAAGTTATGTCAAAGATTATTTGACGATAGCTTAAACCAAGTAATCGTTAAACTATGTTTTACCAATTATTCATTAACTTTAGGATAAAAGCCCTAATTAAAAAAAAAAGTTTTCTCTGGACTTTTCTCGCTTATTATTATAAAATAAATATAAATTAAGGTTGTCTGGAAGAGACTGCTTTCAGCAGTAAGACCGCCTTTTTCACTGCTAACGTATCCTTTTACTTCGCTCTACTTGTAACAGTTACTTTCTTTTTATTTTGTTTCACGTTTATTTTATTTTGTTCTTGTTATGCAATAAAAATTAATCTATTCTAAAAGTTTACCGTATATTACGCCTTAATTCAACTCGAATTCGGTTTTTTATTGGCTATTGATTACGAAAGTGGGATTACCTGTATGTTTGGGGAGCACTTAGATTATTGTCCTGGAAAATATAGACTTTTTTCCTGGACATGCTCCATATCTTAATTGGACATTGCGACTTTATGGAATTCAGGGCTCGAGTAAATATTGATTTAAACCTAAAATGTGAAGGTGTCTCGACGAAGAGGACCACCACAACGCGGCGACCCTCTCTCTACGTCGGCGGCAGTTCATCGAGCGATGCCAGGAGAACCGCGGGCCGCGCCACCGCGATCACATCCCCGAGGTGTCCGTCAAGCGCACTAGGGAGGAGCTTGCGAAGCATGCCTCCCAGGCGACGCCCCTGACGCGGCGGCTCAACGTTGAGTCCGGCTGGTCGAAAGTCGAAGAAGTGAGAAAGAAGTTCGAGGGCGCGTCTGATACGTCGTTCTCCAGGTCATTCGAATCGCCGCCAAGGTGAGTACACGCGGTGTTATTAAAAATTATCATCATTATCGACAGTTGTTTACTCACTATTGGACTTAGGGCTCAACCTAATGATAGATAAAAATTTTATGGAACTAAAACAGAACACGCACACGGGTAATAAGAAAAAAAAACATTTCAACAATTGTCTTAAACGCTAGATTCAGTGCACAGAATGGGCGCAGGTGTACAGCCATTTGTACCATTACACTGCACACTCACACTGCAATAGTACAAATAACTCACTTCCCCTCCCCCCATTTGGGGGTGATGCACTCGATCAATCCATTCGACATTCAGCCGCTTTTTTATTAAGCATATTTCAATTTAGTTCTCCAGAAGAGATTTACGTACAGCAGTGGATGAGTGGAGATTGATGAAGTTTAATGATGATAAAGATAAAAGATCTATTCGTCACGATTGCTACAAATATTGTAAAAAAAAACTACCGACAATTAAAGACACCACTAATATTGGAAATGGTGGTTAGTAAAGTGATAGTTGTAGAGATATTTTATATATAGTTATGTAAAAATTCATGAGTAATACGTTGCAAGCTGTAACAGAGTTCATATTAAAAGAATATTTTTTTGAAAATTACATACACTTGCAAATACTTATGGGAAATAATCCAATCAAACGATAATACGAATACAAAGCACATCATATCTTTTAACAAGCTCATTTCTAAGAAAAGTATATACAGTACAGTGTTACGGGAAACATAAGAACGAAAGGTTTTGCTTTAGAATTATGGTTGCTTATTATCCTCATTTTTTTTAATAAATTAATGTTTATTTGGTCATTAACCAAGTAAAAAATATTATATATTCTTTTTTATTTAAAGCTGATAATTATTCTTTAGTTTTACACACACATGACAGCGAAAAACAAATAACAATGTTCGATGTTTGTATAACATTAAATACAATCAATGTAAAAACATTATTGTAACATGGGTCTCCACTACAATTTAATAATGATATTGATGGAAATACATTGAATAAGATAAATCACATTCCCGTTAAACGCGTGCCGTGTTAACAATGCCTTTTGCCTATGGACGGATCACTTGAAAAACTCTTACCTATTTATAACTGTTTCGCCGTGAGAAAGCGGTCGATAGCAATGATATTATATCACGATAGAATATCTTGCAAAGGTTACACTGCGATGGTTCATTCGGTCATTGATTTTATCACTTATTTATACTTTTACTCTGCATCTACAACTGCCACAATAAAAATAACTTATCAATTCTATATAATCTTAAGAACTCTCGGTCTCGAAGAAATTGGAGGATCTATGACATTGAAAGAGAAACTTAATAGTTGTAACAGCCATTCCTTGATTAGAAATAATAACATCGTTAATATGATATTATTACTTAATATATTTATTAGGATAAGGAAAATTTTCGTAGCGTTTCAATTTTCTTTTGTTCTACAAAAATTTAACTGCTGTGGTCAAAGTGTATAATATCATCTGGTAATTATAACCTGTTACCTGATATTTATAACTCACTTGTGCTCGATATGTGTAACGTAGAATCGGTGTGATGACTTTTGAACTATGTACATAAACTTTAACATAAAACTTAGAACTTTATCACCTAAACTAGTGGTAAGCGTCAGTGACACCCAGAAGAGCCAAATATAGACATTCACAATAGAAATTTATTCAAAGAGACAGTTTTTAATTTAGGCTTTGATTTAATAGTTGACAATGTTATGGTAATAGAATTACAGTACGCTCTCGAGCTTGCCTTTCTCAAAATTTGTCTCTGTGATAAAATATTTGAGAATAGAAACCATTTTGCGAAAGAACCGTTGCCAAAGTAGATTTTGCCGATCACTGACCTGAACCTTTATTTGTTTTCATAGGCGACGGCTCGCAGATTCATTGTTCGCTAGTTTCAAATTGCCGCGCAAGAAGGAAGGTATGGCAGCTCCCAGGTCTTTGGCGCCACAGCCGCAGCAGAAGCGCAAGTCTGCGGTGGAGCTCCTAGCGGAGACTAAAGCCTTCTACGTCAAGTCGGAGACAGTACTGGATAGGAAACAGGAGTTACCATTGAGGGTGAGTTAGAGGAAAGGAATAAATGATGACTAATGTACTGTATATTTTTTTTTGTCTATAATGGAGCAAAATTATTTTCAATGAGAATCATACTGACAATGGTCAAGTATGTTCGCTTAGAATACACTAAGTCTCATTTGTTGACAGCCGGACACATACAATATTGTTATAGCGGCAAATTAACAATATAAAGACGCATTTTTCCAGCTAAAGATGCAATGCATACAAAGAAAAATGCACTCAAATTTTGGATGCATCTTATTGATCCTAGTACTTACATAACGTTAAAGCATTTTTTCAACAAATCATCTCTAAATTTGTGGTACCTATTTCTACCACTAGTTAGTACATATTATTTTTATTATTACGAATTGTTTTACAACATTTTCACTTTGTGGTGTAAATTATTATAAAGAATATTGACAAATTATTTTGATTATTCAGGTGAGTAGCGGCCTTAGTCAAGCGATCGCCGCCGGCGGCTGCCACTTGGTTAGTTCGGGCACCCTCAACAGTGATGCTTGTTGTAATCCATGTGAGTATCGTTTAACTGGAAAAACTTAGTCGGTGGCTTAGAGCTAATAAGTGTCAAAGTAATTAGCCCGGATCACCGATTAAAGCATGATAGTCATCCGGTGTTCCGCCGAATGCCTTTCAGAAAGTGGGCGGAGGAGATGTGTGATCTAATACCACTATCGTCATTTTATCATCGGACGTATGCATGCATACGATAAAATACATATGGCAGGCATTCATACCTTCGATAGCGATATTCCACGCATTGCGACAAAACGTTTCGCTTCATTGTTTATTGTGTGGAATGTAAAGGATTTTGAATAGTCTGCCGGCTTCGTTGATTTCGTCCAGAAATTATGAAATTTAGACATATGTCGACCACATCAGGAAAATGTGTAGGCTTCTTATAAACTCGTGCGATCTACCATCACAGACTATTTTTTGTCTTACAATCAGGTGGAGTCGTAGTCACGTACTGATCTATGCGTGTATATCATATCAACTCTTTTTATATATGTAATTTCTAACCGATTTAAATCGTAGATAATAAGTAATCGAACGGGAACGTTCAATTAATGGACGTCTTCCTATTAATTCATTATCATCTATAAAATAACCTTCACCTGTTTACTTTTCGATAGACGTTACGACCAGAAGTATGGGGGGCACTAGACGGGCGGTCAGCGCGGGCGAAGGGTTGCAGAACACGTTGCGAAGGCTTCTAGAACATACAGATAGCAGGGAGAATGTCTACACGCCTGGATACGTTGTCTGTATGTAATTTTATTACCCTTACCAAGGTCACGTTATTATTGTGTTAAATTAATGCAATAACTTTTGTTTTAATGATAAATATAAATAAATATTTAAGAGAAATCATTTTGAAAAAGTGTTGGGTTAGAAAGGCTGTCGTTTGTGACAACAAAAAAAAACCCTTTAAAAACATAGAGACGAAACCGTTTTCCGTCTAATAAACATAATATTTATCAGCAACAGCCCAAAGTATTCGTTTATGTTCATTTATAGAGAAAAGTATACCGAACTATTTTAGTTTTGCTACGAACAAAAACGTATATGTACTGTCAACTGGTGATTAAATAATCTATGCTATGTTTACAGCCCACAAAATATACATCGACGGGCGTCGGCCTAAAGATGTGTATCCGGAGCGCGTAGAGGGACGCGCGGAGGTGCGCGTGGAGGCGCGGTCGCAGCACACGTCCGGCACGTTCTCCGGCACCTCGTCGTCGGGTACGTCCGGCTCCAAGCCGCAGCGCCACGAGCCCGACAGGGAGGTCAGGCCGCTGAGCTTTGGCGACGCGCGCGTGTTCTTCCCCGAGTCGTTCATAATACCAAGGCAGCGGCCCAGCGAAGTGATCATCAAGAATACTTATTCCATACGTGAGTGGTGTTTCTTTGATCAATATACTATGCTTTAGTATGATATTGTGCGCGGTGTCTAAGTCTGCTATAGTAAAGGTGACTAACTTAGTAACCAACAATTAACATTACTCTTGAAAATAATTAGCCTCATCACTTTTGTAACAATTTAAATCCAAATAACACTGCATATATCTGATACCAATTTTTATTCAGCAATTAACATGTTAAAAGGCAAGCTTTCGACTCGATGCATTTTTCTTTACATCATTAATGATATTTCGCGTTTGGAAATAAAGTTTCCATATATATAAATGATTCTTTAACTATGTTAATAATAAATGAATATTCATGTTTGTCTACATTTTAAATATTTTACCTGTCTTAAGGGGCCGATTACTCGTGAACTCTGTGGTACTAAACATTTTTGTAATTATTATATAGCAAGTCCCCATTCGAGCCCCGAACAAATGGAGCTTCCGGAACCGGTACTGAGCGGGCATGGTTCCCCGGCGGAGCAGGTTGGAGCGATCAGTCCACCAGCGCAATACGCGCACTCCGCACCTAGATACATCAGGTATTTAACACTAATGCATAACGGTAAATTGGGATTGGAGTTAACCCTCATAATGCTGAGACAACCGAGGTGGAAAATGTTCTATAGATTAGTTAGAAAAAAATAAGAATAATAAAACCTAAAGAAAAAAGGTATGTACCCATTACACACTTAGGCAGTGTTTTACACCCAAGTGTTATCTTTAAAAGACTGAGTATTTATGCTCATAAGGAAGTCATAGCTGGAGCTTGCTTTACATCATTGCATACAATTTTGACATCATGTTACCCTCGTGTTTAAATTTCATCGATGCTAAATAATAGCATGTGATGTATGCATATTAAACATACAGCTGATATGTTAACCCTTAAATGCATAATATTACCATTTTTATAGTTTCAATTCTCTTCATTCAAAAACCTGTTTATGTCTACATAGACATTCGAGATCGTATACATATACGATATGGAATGCACATTATATATATAATGTCATAAAGTTCGATTTTTATTACTTCGAGGAAAATCATCCATTTATGGATAAATTCTAAATTTAAATAAAATAATTGAAATTTACTTTTTCCAGATCAAACTCCCATTCGCAGCCCAGCATGCGCGAAGAGGACGGCTGCACAAACATCAACAGCCATAAATCTCTTCCAGATTTACATGCACAGGCGCAATCGTATCCGGAACCGTAAGTTATTATATTTATCCATTGAAAAATATATATTATTACTATGTTCTGTTAAATTGTGTTACACATTATATTAAATATTATACTACTATTATATTAAAAACGAAATAATATTATACTATATTTTGTGTGATTTGCGAACTATTGCGTTTTATACAATAATTAATGTATTAGTGAACTTGTTGATATCGTGTAAAAAACTCAAGTTAACCGTGGTCGGGAGTCGTGACTGTCAAAATAATAAAATACATGAAAATAATCATAATTTTTTTAGTCAATATGATATAAAATTCTATTTCCAAGTGCAACGGCTGGCGGCACGGATACATTGGGGCGGTCCCCAAGGCGACGACGTCACTCTGCACACCATCGCACCGCCTCCTGCTCTTCTAAAGGCACCAGGTATTCGTCCTCTCTCTTTTTCTCTCTTATAATATTTTTTTAAATGCTGACCTATTTGGCTCAGGATTGAGATTCTCTTAGCATGTCGAATAATTTTCGACCATAGGAAATTGAAGTATATCCGGAAAGAATATGTACAGACGTATTATAAGATGTATAACAGTTGTTACAGATCTAATCATTCGTCGTTGATATCATCATGTGAGGCCTTCTCCGAACACCCGTCGCCGGGTGAAGATAATTACCAGTCGTATAACAGGTATTAGATCAGTTCGAGTATCGTGCGAGAAGCGTTGGTGTGTGTTGGTCGCCAGTCCTCTTGTCAGAAACAAGCTTAACAAGTAGTACCACTTCAGTGATAACGTATTTACCGACAAACACTTATGTACGAAAATTATCATGTATCGGTTTAATGTAAAAGAACCTTGTAAAATTACGGGGCTATGAGACATAGACGAGAACAGGCACCAACAGAAGAGGCTCTTTTACTTTGAAGCCTTATAGTATTTTCGTCTAAACCACAATAAGAAAAGTATTATTTAAACGCTTTACCGCAAATATTTTGAATTTGTCGATTGAATGTTTTATACTATCATATGTAATTTAGGCAGAGAATTCTACTGGAACTAGATGACTTTAATAGTCATTTACTGTAACGTAAATATACAGTGCCCGACATTTGACTTAGCACGTTGGTAACAAGAGCGAGATATTCGGCTGGTTTCGGTTTTGTAATGCGCTATGTTTGTCTTTTACAGACAAAACAATGTGCGACACAGAGAACGCTTTACAAAACCAAACCCAGTCGATCTTTGCTATAAATCTTACTCTTCCATCCGTCGTGTCATACATGATTTAAAACAACAATAAATGTTTTGACGTCATGATCTCATAACGTTGTCATTACACAGCCGCTGCGGCTCGTCGTTCGCGCGCGACTCCGGCGGCTCCAGCGGGCACTACACGCAACGCAGCGCACCGCCGCACGCGCGTGCCCACTGCCCGCGCGCCGACTCCGGCTCCTCCACTCAGCACGAGCACGCCAGGTCTCACACCAATACCTTGCTTCTTAATTTATCATTAGATACATTATAATTTCAAATTTATTTTGCCCACCAGTTTAAAATAAATCAACTGTTATGGAGAGAAAATTATAAAAATTCTTGTCAAACTATTAATCCTCGGTTCTACTTTCTGGTACAATGCACTTGTCTGAAGAAAAGAACATTAATGATAGAAGTATCGTTCAAAATGACTGGTTGCGTGAATCGTTTGCAATATTTTCTCTTAACATTTCGTTTGATCAAATATATTTTGATTTCTTTTAGACTTATTTATTGTATAGTAAATAACTTTTAAAATTTTATTATTTAGTGAAGGAAACTATTGTAACAAAAATTTATAGTTTTAGTGTTTAACTGAACGTATTTTTGTGCAATGTGGGCAGCCGCTACGGGGCACGCGCGCGCGAACCACCCGAGTGCTACGTGTCGGCGCCGCCCCAGTTCCAGGACGGTGCGCCGTCGCCACCGCCCGCGCCCCCGCCACTCGTGAATCCCACACCTGCCCTCTACGCGACACACCCCCGCGTCGGCATACATTTCCAGGTACGTGACCAGTGTCCACCCGGTGATTCTTAACCACTATGTCGCGAAATGATTAATGCATTCCACCTAAAGTTATAATTTTCTGCTACACAGTGCATTATAGGTAGCTACGCAACATTGAAACTATTTTTTTTTGTTAAGTATGTCGCTATAAAAAGAATTGAGATTCGCTGATCTAACTTACGGGATAAAAAATATATTAATTATTTCATCCATTATATTCATTTAATTTATTTATTCACTCTTGTTGAGCAGGCCAGCGCGCCACCTCCGCAGTTCCAGGACGAGCCGCCAATGTACGACTACGGCGACTACGATTGTACCTACAAGACACCGCTCAAATGTCTCAACGTGGGCCGCAAAGAGTACGCAAACTCCAGGGAATACACCAGGTTAGTTACATGATTTTATTTATCATGTGGGTGTAACTAGCGTTCAATGTGAAATAATTGGGCATTATGGGGTGTGTCAGCAGTGTAGTTTCTGACTTATAATTGTTAAGGACAATATTTTACAATATATCGTTTTTTTTATCCTTTTATCGATAGTTTTCATTTTGCTATAGATTATTTGAATAATTAACTGTTCAGATTTTTTTATTTCTATTCGCATGTAGTTACAATAGTAAGGAGGGGCAATTAGTGGCGGTACTGCCATACAAAACCTGAAAGGGACGGCATATCCATTTAAAAAATAGAGTGCACTAAAAATAATCAATTAACCATAACTCCAAGAATGTCTAAATACAACCATAAAGATAAAAAATTGGAAAAATCAAGTTATGCATTAATATTTTTTGTTAATTAAGTGCCCGGGATTGTCCTGCAGGCACATTACTAAGGGTGATATTACATTATATAATAAATGCAGATTCTGTTTATTTCTTGTGGTTATTTTTACATTCATTTCATTATCAACTACTATTGTAAGCTTAATTATGAAATACTTGTTAATACATTAGTTTACATTTACACGATAATTGTAAGAATTTTGTTATTAATTTTAAGAGCGAGTATAGGTGATTTAGATTGGAATCTGCCATACAATCGAATGTTCTAAATTAACTAAATGCAAAAGGGAAAAGCTTAGTTGGTGGACTAATGAGTATTTTAGTAATATTGCAAATGTAAGGAACATTGAATTTTTAAAATTTAACTTGTTGCATGCCTGGAACCTAAAGACAGCTAACGATTTATAACGTGGACAAATGTCATTTAGATATAGAAAGTTATATTACATGAAATATTAATTATTCAATAATATGAAAATCATGAGTCGACGTAGCGTCCAATCTGTTGACTATATAATATGCACGTAGATACCACGAGCCCAGCACGGAGCTGGTGAGCAAGCAGCCCCAGTACCAGGAGGTGCGCATGCGCCCGCGCATCGATGACAAGCAGCAGGAATACGTCAACGCAGCACAGGTGGACTATATACGTATTGATATACATATGCACGTACAAAATAAGTACGTACATAGATACTTATTTCTATACTTTCCTTTAAATGTTTAATTGCTTTCGTCTGACTCTAGATATGTCCGCCGGAGGAAGTGACGTCACCGCTGGGTACTTTCAAACGTCAGAGATGTTTGCGCTACAAACAGAGGCGGCCGAGACCCATATTGCGCTCTAAGTCCGATATATCTGACAGGTGAAATGTTTGCAATATATATTGTACTTATTTCATTAATCTAAAAATAGACTTCAATTTCACTTGATGTTACGTAACAACGAAGCTGTAGATGGAGAAGCGATCTCGCCCAAAGTACTTCCTGCTCTTATATTTAAAGACGTTCAAATATTTTCATCGAACCTTTGAGACGAGTAACATTAAAAACAGAAGAGTTACGAGCAAAAGTTAAAAATATGTCATCTTCCTTTCCTGTCATCATAGTTTTCAAAAAACAAAAATATTGATTTACCGTCATTATATCAGGTATATCAGTATACTTTTATATCAAACACTTCTTTCTGTCAATGGTGTTTCAAAATTGGAAATTTATATAATGTACTTAGCTAATGTTGGCTCCGACGGGCATGGAAAAAGCTTTTTTAATAATTCGTGGATAAGTGAAAATCAAAAAACTTATCGGTTGTTCATTACTTGCGGCTGCAGGTACCGGCGCACTGACGGCCGCAGCGCGTCCTCGGCGCCGTGCGAAGGCGAGGAGTCCGGCGACAGTCCGTCAGAGGGCAGCGCACGCCTGCGGCACTTCTTCGAGCGGCTGGGCCTGGAGGCACGCCAGTACGACGCGCTACTCAGGGAGGCGCCGCCCGAGAGCCCCGTGTTCTTCTCGTCCGCCTCCACCGTCGATTCCAACCAGTTGGCGGCGGCTGCTGACTACACGGTAAGATTTTGATGCGACGTTTTTTAGAATATAAATTTTTATTGGACACCAGTTGCGCACCGTTTGTGCAAATATCCGAAACTATAAGATTCTTAATTATTATATTATTATTTGCCTATTCCTTACTACATATTTAAAATTGTCAACGAAGTTCCGACTGCCAGAACTTTGCGAATGTCTATGGGTGACGATGATCACTATCCATCACGTGAATCGTTCGCTCTTTTATCTACACTAACTCAAAATGAATTAATTATTACTAAGAGGACTAATCAAACATTCGTGAGTGATTGTAAACAATTCTTAAATGACACATGTTTTAAGGAAAAAGAAATGTATTCAAAAAAATCGTCGTCTCGAATGGGTTAACTTAAAAGGTGTAGTTTGTCAGCTTTTCGGGTATTATCAGATCTTTTTTAATTTTACTGCTATATTAAATGTGTTATCAAAAGGTCCAAGGCCCCGGAGTGCAGAAGCAGATATATCGCAACACGGAGCCGCCTAGCGTTGTCGAAAGGAACGCGCGCATCATCAAGTGGCTCTGCCAGTGTCGCAAGACCCAAATGCAAACACCGCAATGAACTGACAATGGCGACACAGATAATAATTTGCAAAATTTTTAATTCATGAAGAGGCAAATATCGAAATGGTTGGCTGGTCTTTAAAATACAATTAATATTTAATGTTATATTATCAACACCAAATGGATTTAACGCAATAATTATTTTAAGCGTGTTCATTTTCGTTTATATTTATATATAAAATGCATTTTATTTCATTTTATATATTGATGCTTTTTGCTTGAATCTCACTGTTTTTTCTATGTAATATTTAAGTATAATTTAACGAGCAGGCTGTGTTCATAGGGAAAAGGAGGCTCTAATTCTGAAGCGAAAATGATATAATTGAAAATAAATAATATTTAATGTAAGATGGCTCTTTTGTATTAATTCGACATTGAAATTCGCCAAGGTCTATACTGCCTTTAGTAAAAATTGGTCTCTAATGTGAGGTATCTCGATTTTATTATTATATTTAACTAAACTAAAGTTATAAATTATTAACTATGACGATGATAATAACTGGCGACTGTTAGGTAAATACTATGTGTAAAAGAAACTAGTTCATTATTTAAGATCCTCGTAGAATTTATGGTAAATTAAAATAAAAGGAATTAATTAGAAATTATGGTATGTGGTACACATTGAAAAAAAATCAAATGTTTATTGATACTCGTTAATAATAAGTGACAGAGAATATTTAAATTCACGTGGCTGTATAATCTTCAAACACTTCGCCTGTCTTATTCGATTAACAAAGTTTAAATCAATATTTATTTTTGTGCAGAAACTATTATAAAGATTAAATATTGCTGGAGTAATAAAATTACAGTGTGATAAATTACATATTCACGATGAAGAAAACATATTTTTGGTCAAATTTAAAAATATTTAAAGGTCAACAATAATTATGTCACTTATGTACAACACGCGAGCTTAGACTTATAATAACTGCGTCATGAATTCCATAATAAATTATATAGCCCAGTTGCGTAACAAGGATTTTCGTACAATAGTCATTTATCATTGTCACTTTCATATGAATATACAGTCATAGAGCACGAACATAAAAACAACCAGTGCGAACATGATAGAAATAATTTTATACGACAATGACGAAGACAAGACAGATACTATTAAAATCCCTTGTTTCCTTGTTATGCTTCGAGACTTCTAGGTTATTTTCTTGGTGTCTACTTCAAAAATGTATATTTATAGTTCGGTTAATAATAAAAAAATCTTTATATATTCAATCTGTTAGTTATTAGTGATAAATTTGATTGTAAACCAAAAATTATTCGAATTCCATGTTATGTAAGTTATTATTATTGTAAGACAATATATGTTTTATTCGATTTGAAAAAAAAAATGTTGCATTTAATTTTAAGTCTGAGGTTCGTACGTATACGGTTGCTTACTAGCGATAATAGTTTACTATTATAAATACTTAGTAATAATAACTTTATGCACGCGTGAAATTCATGCAACGTGCAAGAAACTCAAATATTATACTAATATGTTTGTCACCTCATAACGTACGTATTTGGTAATATTTGTCGGATTTCTTAAATAGTACATGTTAATTATCTTTGCTAGTTATCATTTCTATATAATTTGTGACGTCTATTTGCATTTTGTATGCAGTAGAAACCATTGATAATAATAAAAAACATGGAAATATCAAAATACAGAGTAGACTAAATATTGGAGATGTTCAACTGCGTGTTCAACATTTATACTGTAACATTATAATGGATTGAATGTTTGCTCTGTATTTCAAATTTCTTTTGAGGTGTTTGTGTGTAAAAATGTTCCTGTTACGGATTTGTCATTGTTCTTAGATCTTAATACTTTAATGCCTGTATTTATCTATCCTTTTAGGTCTAAGTTTAAAATGTTATTAATAGTTATTAAGAGTGATATGGTCACAAACGACAAAACATACCATTTTGAATCGTATCGCTAAAGTTATATAGGTGGTTTTTCACTGCTGTAATGAACTGATAAACAACATTAATTTAATGCACAAATATAATAATAATTCCTATTTTTGTGCCAAAACAACGTGAATTTTAAGTATGATATCATACTGAATACTGAAGGCGCTAAACATGTTTAAAAAAATTGTAACTGGGCATTGTTCAATTTACATCAGAGTAAAAGGGTTTTAGCTATGCAGTACATACCTGCATACAATTTTTACGTGTTTAGAGTTAAGCAAAGAAATAAGTTGATATACCCACTGAAATGTGAGTAACTTCTACTTTGTGTATATGGACAATATAACTATAGCAGAAGGAATTTCAGCATTAACGCATAATACTTGAATTTAATGTAGTTCAATCTAAAATAACTCGGAAAATAGCGCAACAATTACAATAATTTTAATGTAAATATTTAGTAGCTGACCGACGTTATTTGTAATAGATGTTAGCTGTGTTTTCTTTAGTGTAGCGACACTGCGTTATGTTGACAATAATTCCATAGTGTCATTTGTCAATAATTCCATAGTGTTATTTCATGTTTTGCTTGAATGTAATGGTAAAGTTTGAAGCACACCTTTTTTTCTACAGAAAAACAGATAGATAAAATTATGCGTGGTTCTTTACCCCACGCATGTTGCATGGAAATGCAAAATCTTTTCAACAATGGCTGTTATTGGCTGTCCCTTTCTCTCAATTTTGCTTATATTATGTTTTACATATAGTTTTTAAAACGCTTTAAATATTTGCTGTAGAAATTGTGCTTTGTTTATAGAACCTCAATGTTTATATTTTTTTACACAATGTTTTATTACTGCAGTTAACCAGAATTATCAATAACTTCATTGGAAATATGTTTTCAAAGTTATGTGGCTTTGTTGAAATCTTACTTGTGAATTAAATATTGGCTTTTACTAGGTAAAAGTTGAAACAATTGATATTAATATACAAAATGTGTTAGTATAAACTCATCGCATATTCTGTGATATGGTAAAATCAAATAATGTCAACCGTTGTGCGTTTTTGCGTGTGTGTTATTTTCTTTTGAATTTAATAGATTATCTCGTACAAGAATTTGATATATAGTGTGAGATTTCCAATAGATTGTTAAATTTTGGTGTTCTCGATGTTTTTTATGTTAAATTTGTTAGAAAATGAGGGAAATTATTATGTAAATTAACTACTTATCGCTTAATGTTTTTTTTTTCATAATTTGACGTCATTTTGATATTTCGCCTCCTTGGTAAACTTCGATCCTTTTTCACAAAGCGTAACATTTTAATTTAATGGACTTTGGATCTGGTATAACCAAAACACGCAAAGCAAAAGAAAAAAAATGGCGTTTCTTTAATTGTAATCTATCAATAAATTATAAAGATGCAAAATAATATTTTGGCAAATTGAAACAAAAACGCTTAGAAATTGAAAAATTTGAAATGTGGTATTTGCACTGTCTGGTTACTGAAAAGTGTACTTTTCTACAGTTGTTCTTTTACAATTATGTTTTGTAGCGTTACAGTATTAGATTGTTTAGCATTCGATGCTTCCATTATTTGTGTAAATAAAATTTACGTACGTATTGTTAGAGGTTTATCGCAATGAATTATAATTATGATCTGATACCTTTCGATGTTTTATTTGAATATCGTCAAGTTAACCTATGTACATATTTTTTTTCTTTGTGTATTATTCTGATAATTTATTAATATTACTTAAATAGGAAGTGATTCTTTTCATAGTTTATAAATAGATTTTCAAGAATGTAACATTTATAAAACGCTTATTATATACTCTAAAAAAGCTATCGTCAGGTTTATAGATTGATAAGTAAATTTTTATTCATTTTAATTACGAAATTTTGAAATAAAAAATTTTGCAGCTCATCTTGTTTAACAACAGGATTAGTGTAAATATGTATATTATAAAAAAAATAAGTGTCGTCTTACTGAACATTACAGAACAGTACAGAAATCTATTGCTGCTGCTGCTGCTGGATTCGGTGATGTTTGCACTTTTAGTCTTATTGCAGAATTCTATTACATAGAAATTATTAATTTATGGGTGTATTTTTAAAAGTTGAAAGTCAAAAAATCAGTATGGCAAATTAATAATACAAAAAGTCAAAAGTTCAAAGAACAGAAATGCTTTAGAGAATAATTAAACATTTTAACTTAATTTTATTTTGATATATATATGTTATTTTATTTATTAATTTGAATGCAGGAACTTAATGGTTTTATGCATTTTAACTATTCTATTAACAGTGCCTGTAGTGTTTATAATAAAATTGAAGTGACGTCTGTGTATGCGAAAAAAATTCAATAGCAATGGGGGCTTCTATAGACATTATATAAATAGGTTTCGATTAAAATTAGTTTATCCTATACAAGAGTACTTTTAAGCATTTGCTAACCCTGATCTAAATCTGTATATAGCATTGGTGCACCAATTGTAAACATTCATTAAAAGAACATCTATATTGTGTAATGCATCATCTATATCTATATTTTTCTTGTCTCTTAGAGTACCATGGCGTTTATATTCTTTGGTTGTCAAAAAGTGACAATTATCATTGTCATCTCTAAGAAAACGCGTCATAAACGTCAATAGCAGCTTTGAAATTGTGGTATTTCACATTTTAAAAATATTTTTAGGTAAACATATAAGTAAGTTATTTAATAATTCAAAGCGACAAGGAAGACAAAAAGTTGTTTTTCGTTAGTTGTAATTTTTTCAAATAGTGGTGAAATTCACTCTTTATTCTGTAAATAAAAATATTGCGTCATATTTTGTATTCCGAAAAAAATAGAAACATCCAGTTATAAATAAATATTTTTAATTGTAATAGTTATTCGCTGAAGAATCTAAGTAATTTTGATGCTTTTGGATGAAGATTTTATTACAATGCCGCCTGAAAAGCGTCCCAAGAGAGGGGTGAGCGACGCTGACGATGAAGATGACGATTACAGGCGAAAACGGGACAGAAATAATGAGGTATATAAATAAAAAAAAGACACTTGTCCAAGGAAACTGATATGATAATATCAACGTATCGTTTTTTTTCCTAATAGTTGTATTGAAACTTGATGTATTGACACATTAATAATTATTAGATACAGTTTTTATTTGATTACTTGTATATATAGGTTAGATCACCCAAACATAGAACTCAGTAAAAATGTAGTCTATGAATTTACCTATATTAAAAATATATCAAGAAAATGTAGCTGTAAATCGAATAGTTTATGTATTTGTACTAGAAGAAATTGCAACCCTAAAGCATTACAATGTAAGTAATTTTTAGATGGTTAAATAATTTGCAATTGCATAACAAATAACATTGCATAATATTGCTTATCTTTTCAAAAAATCTTAATGAAGTGGCACTGTATTTAAAAAAGCCATTAAAGAAAACAACTAAATTATAAGGTTTATTTTAATGTTTTATAATAATAATTATTATTATGGAAATACTAGGAAATCTTTCCTTCATTTCTCAGTCATCTTACTCTTCTTCAATCTTAATAAATATGTACAAGTAATTGAAGACATCACTTTTTTTTAACTTTTTGATTTCAAATTAATTTTAAAAATTTGTATAACAAAGATTGAATTGATTGATAGAACAGTTGCATTGATCGTTAAAACCTGCCGATTATATTTTCATGGAAGTTTTACACCCTAATTAAAATCTTATTCGTAATTAAATTTTTTGCATTGCAAGTTCAATATGTATTAACATATGTTCTCTTATTTTTCACATTCAAAGGTCACATCCCAGTATGTTATTAACATTTTTAAATATATTTTTAACTTGCAGGCAGTAAAGAAGAGCAGATTTAAATCAAAACAGAGAACACAAGAGACATTTACAAGAGTGAACAAATTAAAAGCTGAAAATCAAATGCTAGAGGAAAAAGTTAAGACACTTACAAAAGACCTGCAGTTTTTAAAAGATTTGTTTCTTGAGTATGCTTCGAATTCACAGAACTCAAAGTTTGCCGGATTAGACTTGGAAAAACTTTTGGAGGATGATCAAGATGATAAGAAAGATGTTAAAAGTGTCAAATGAAGATCTGTTAGTATAAGGCTAGATCTATCTGTATAACAGATGCAAAGTTTTCTTTTTAAACATGGAACTAAAACAAATTTTATGTTTAAAAACCATTAAAAACCATTTTATGTTTCTCCTGATTGTATGCTGATAGCTGTCAGCTATTCAGACATTAGTCTTATATAATATTGACAAATATCCAATACTTGTAAAGTTAATGCAATATTTTTCAAGTCAAACATTACATATTTACTTAATGAAAGAAGATTAAGTGGAGCACAAAAATATTTATCTAATAATAACTTAAACTGTACCAATTGTACACCATTCTGTGAGTTACAAATATGTAGTTGCAGTATTAAGTTGAAAAACATATCTTTTTTTTTAACTTGTATATAATTTCTGATAACCATTGTTTTTATAAAAAATGATAATTTTGTACAACCACTTAAAGTACATGGTTATTTGTTGAGAAAAAGAGATGAAATATTATTTTGTGACTATTAATTTAAAGTAGAGTTCTAAACTGAAGTAAATGATTTCTAGTTAACAGAAATTATATGCTAAATGTTGTAAAAATCATGTTACTATATACTTAATATAAGTGTTTTTGGGTCAAACACTTAGTGAAATTGTTCTTTTGTAAATCTTTGCAATTAAATAAATTTTAATATTTCAATCCAATAAAAAAAAATGTTCATGACAAGGGTTTTTAGCATGACAAAGCATGATCATAATTTTGTCTATTATTAATTTAGAATATACTCCATAGTCTTACATTTTATAGTTCTAGAATTTTTATACAATGAGGTCACAAGCTTCCGTGTGGTTCATTCACAATAAGTTAAAGATGTTGTTATTTTCGTCACTCTATAAAGAGTTCATAAAGAGATCATTGAATCATTGAAAAAAATCATGAAACAATGAACAAAGTCGTTAAGGTTTGAATGTGCCGCTATTTAAAACAATGTATCTGTGATAGTATGGTAGTAAGTTCAACTTGCTTGTATTGTATAGTTCAATGTGAACATGGACCATAAAGTCGTGATAAATTTTCAAAATGTATAACACCTTATTGACTATACAATGGAAAGATCATTAGATGAAATGGTAGTCTGCCTACTATATTTTTATGTATATACTGTCATGTATATTTTAAAGTTATAAGGGAAATAAACAGCTTTGGAACAACCAGTTTTTATTTACTAGGTGTTAACATTAACATTTAAATTAAATTAACATTTCTTAAAAGGTGGGAAAGGAGAAATCTTCGTAAGATGTCATATCCTCTGGGGTAAAGCCAGGATGTGTGGTGATTTTAACCCCATAAAAATTAGAGCCATGCACAATCAACTAAATTGCTTGTTAACAATTAGCAAATTACGCTAAAATGGCTTTTAAATAATTAAATTGAGCTTTAATATTACTATTTTAGCAACTGCGCCGAAAAAAAAATTAAATGTGCGATTTATTTTGCAAGATACACAATTCTGTCTCTAACAATAGTCATAGACTCTATATAAGCTCTATACATATATAGCTCTATACTCTATACAAGCTTAGCTTACTATATACAAGCTCTAGACTATATAGCTCTATACAAGCAATAAGAATGTCTTTAATATTTACTAGTTTTACTTCAAAGTTGTTCAAATATTCTTCAATAATATTGTATGATGCGAAAGTTTGCTTCATATTTGTACATAATTTTCTAATTCGGATGTAAATGGTACCATGTCAACTTGAGTGTTACGTTTTGCCATATAATACCAAAACAAAGCGGAAAATCATATGACACTGCATAAGTATTTACCTTGTTTAAATAAAACATGAATAAACAGTCTGTACAGTTTCTTTATTTACAGTATACATAGATCTCTCATTAAATATAAGTATACCTAAGTACAATAAGTTTATACAAGTCTTATAATATATAAAATTTTGGAACTGACAATTAATCAGTAAAAAAAATAATGTTGGACATTTTACCAAACTAAATTTTTATAGCCAATGAGTTTATATATTATATAACAAAGTTCCTAGTTAAAACTATTTTTTATAGAACATTGCCCAAGATTTATAAAAATTATTTTGTCATTAACAGCCAATACAAATAGTTCAAATCAATTAATATTTGTAGTTAGATATGAATCATGAATTGAGCAGTCACTTCCAGACATTAATCACACCATCGGCGGAGGCGCTGACTAGATAGCATTTGTTCCCTTCGACCATGGTTATGTCGGTGATCGGTGCGGTGTGATAGAAGGTTCGTGACTCGACCGTGCGGTACACGTTGACCTCGAGCGCGGTGGCGGGCGCGCTCGCGTTCAGCTTGGAGCACTCCTGTATCACTGTGGTCCCTTTGATTATTCTACTCCTGAGGGACGAGGCGAAAACACCGAACATGAATTCCTTATAATATAAATAAGAATTTGGCGTAAGTACTTTACTCCAAATTGACTGCTGAACTTATCTGTTTTTTTTTTATTATTTTATATAGGATGCATATGGTTAATAATAGCAAAACTTGTTCTTTGTTGATACTTGAAAACAAATATTAGTACAACTACACAATAATGGTTTATTTTCTTACAATACGAATTAGAATAAATACCTGAAAATAGGTATAAGAATGCCGAACGCCAATAGGCCGTAGTATTCAAAGAGCCCTGTGGCCCCAAGACAAGTCGTGTGTGCCACGACCCCTGTACCAGCCTCACCTGTACTTGAGCGCTGCGGGCGCGGTGCGTAGTTGGTCGGAAGGGGCGTGGACCAGCACGTACGAATCCTCCGGGTGCTCGAGGTCCCAGTAGCGCACGCGCTGGTCCGAGCCGCCCGTAACCAGGAAGCGGCCGTCGGCGCGCGCGCCGCAGTACGCCGCGCTCATGTAGTGGCAAGCCTGCGCGACACGTAGTACCTTAATGCATTGCTTATAGGTGACGAGATATCTCGATTTAAGCAAATATAAGGAGGTTTCGTTTTCATGTTTTTTTTGGTAATCAATGGGCAACTCTAGAATAATTTACATGAATATAATACATAAATTGATGACGGATTACGTAAATCAACGTTTTATTGTTATGACTTTTTAAAGACGGATCACATACGTTGCTTGAACATTAATCTAAACCTGTTCTTCACGAAGCCTACGACCGAAATGTTTCCGCAGACCAGCGTAGCCCCGGCGGACGATGGTCAGCGCGGTGCACGTACCGGCGCGGTGTAGTTGAGCGGCTGCGGCGCGTTGGTGCACGGCCACAGCGAGTGCGTGCGCTGCGCGGACTCGAGGCACCACGCCGCCGCGTCGCGGCCACCCACCGCCCACACACGCGACGATGACCGCCCGAAGCTCACGATGCGCCGCACGCGCTCCGCTGTTGAGAAAAAAAAAAAAACAAATAATACAACTATGTCAATAGCGTTGTAATTTACCCCGCAAATTTTGTGTTTTGATGTAAAAATCATACCTTTCTTTAAGGAAGGGCGGGGCAGAGTGTAGGGGGAACAAGCAGAGTTACAAGGGTTGTGTACTCTAAAACCTGCACCTTTGTCAATTCCAGTATGTTGCTAGGAAAAGGAGTGTTCGAGTGATATAAAGTCGGATTGTAACTCACAATTCGGATGCCGCACGGATGTGATGGGCAGCTGGAACCTGAGGTCCCACACGCACACAGCGCCGCTCGAGGTCCCCACCGCGATGTAGCCGTCACTACTTGCGTACAGGCATGTGTACACACCCTGCTTCAAATCGCCCTGCAACTTCCACGCGTTACCTGAACGAGAATCATTAATATATTTTATTACATAGTATATAAAGGACAGTTTTGCTATGAGCGCGTAGAAGTAGAGGAAGACCGAAGAAAGTGTTGATTGGTTGTATTGTAAATGATATCAGTGTAAAGGATGCGTAATATAACATATAAAATACGTCCATGGAAGAAAAACATTAAATGGATGACGTTAAAACTGTTTTAAAAAAAATATGTAAAAAATCGTCTTTAGATTATTTTCTATTAAATATTAATAGAAAATACTGACGATTAAATAACTTTTCAAATAAAAATGAAGGAGATCGATTGATTGAACCAGTTGGAAACCACTGACAAATACACAGATACACGTTATGAGCTTATAACACTATCATTTACAGTAGATGGTGAAAATGAAATGTGGATTTAATACCGGGTGCTCGCAGATCCCAGCCCACCACGGTGGCGTTGAGCGTGGCGTACGAGATGACGCCAGCGTGCACGCCGCCAGCGCATGCGCACGCCACACAACCCTCCGAGGCCGCCCCCGCCCCCGCCTGCACCTGCCGACACTGCGACAGCGTCATGCGCGACGACCCGCTCTCCAATCTGTTATAATAATGTTAATATGTATTAAAATATTAACAAATTATCCGTTTTGACGGATCAACTCTTCAAAACGAATATTTACCAGGTGGTAATCGATATATTTATAAAATAATATAAACAAGCGTCAGTGCGTTTAACATTAGCAGCAGAAATAAGAATTACTGGAATATTGAAGACAGTTCGGCAAAAGTGAGTTGAATAGAGAATAAGATAAAAGAAAGAAATAAATAGAAAATTTAATAATTTACATTATAACTTATCTAAAATTTCTAAGCCAAATTTATTTCCAAAATATTTGTTAGTTACATTGATAGTCCTAAACAAATAATAATAACCTGAGAACAAATATTGAGCCCTCCTGCGTAGCTGCGACAAGGGACTGGCCGCCCTCGCACGCGGCCAGCGATATAACGGGGCCCGCGCTTCTGTTGTACATAGACTTGGACCTGGGCATAGAGAAAATATTCCTTGTAAAAGAAATTATGTAATACATATAGACAAGCACTACCAAATCGGTTCGACGATGCTTTAAAGTGTAATTTTGAGTCATCACTAT
This sequence comes from Pharmacophagus antenor, assembly GCA_018245475.1. NCBI lineage: Eukaryota > Metazoa > Arthropoda > Insecta > Lepidoptera > Papilionidae > Pharmacophagus > Pharmacophagus antenor. The sequence continues at coordinate 28,966 of DWQX01000038.1, forward strand.
CTAATCAATCTAAGCGTGGCGGGCAATAAAAACATTTTTTTGTGGTCTCATAATTAGAGTTTACATGTTCTTTTTTGATATATATTTTTATTTTCTGTGGCATAAGATCATTATACATAGCATTTTTTTATTTAGATATACCACTTACTTGAAATAGATAAATTAATTGGAGCAGCAACCGAGGGGGTTTTAGTGGGTGAAAATCCCACATATACTCAGCTACGGTGGGGAAACACCGCAGCTGGGTTTATGAAGACCCAGTCCCCCGCCCGCTCTCTAGCCCCCGCCCAAACCGCTCACCTGTTGACGTAGGCGTGGCCCTGCAGGCGGGACGCGTCCCACAGGCGCACTGTACCGTCGTCCGAGCAGGAGCCGAATAGGCCGCGGTGCGCGGGCAGCCGCGCCAGCTGGTTCACGCGCGCTCTGGCACAGACGAAAGTAGAAAACAAACATATTCATGATAATTTTTTTATACGATACAGACAAGATGTTTACATGTCTGTCTAAAAAAATTAAGTTCTAGTTATCGCTGTATTTCTCTTGTCGCCTCGAAATATAAAATACGTGTCTTAAGTCCAGAAGGAAACTCCTTTTGTTCCATGTTGTATTTAACTTTTCATTAATTTTAAGTCAAAAATAGTGGTAGATTTTATTTAATGTTCGTTTTTAGGTAATGACAAAAATATTTTAGTTTTTATTTCGTTTTCTAAATGTTTGCACTCTACAGCTGTTGCAAATTTATTTACCAAGATGATTTAGAAAAAATACCTCTTTCCTGGTAGTCTCGCAAAGTTATTCTTAGGAACGATCCACCACTACTCTACTGTCTAGCTTTCCGCTGGAATTGAACGAACGAACGCACATTTTGATTCGCAAACATTTTGCCTGTACAACGTTATATAAGAGATCACGAGATGCTGATGAAATGTCCAACATTTTTTTATACATAATTTCATACTTTTGTCGAATGCTGGCGTATAGAGAAACTGTCCCACGTTAAATTTTATCGCGCCTAAGAGATTAAGCTTTATACACGTACTTGTGCTCGTGTAGGTAAGCCAGCAGCTGATTGCCCGGGCGCCACGAAGCAGGCAGCGGCGTCTCCTCGCCACCGTCGCTACCGTCCTCGTGACTCCTATGCGTTGATATCTCAATGTATACATATTGAAACAAAGCGGCGTTTTATGCAAAATTAGTTACGGACAGATACTCATCTTTATCAATATATATATATAAGATACAAAATAGTAGAAAATTAAAACCTAAATACATACCTAAAACCAAAGACATACCTCACTAAGTTTCTTGTCAGTTCTATCCAATAGAAGCTGCGTTGTGAACTGACATAGATATTATGAAAACTATAAGACGCTTGAAAGTAATTGTACATAATGATCTTATTTAATAAATTTTGAGTTTGAGTAAGAGTATAGAGATTGGAATGTGACGTCACAGTTACTAAATGTTCATCAAGTGTCGCTTTTAGTTAATAGATCCTTGTCTCTTACTCGCCTCATTCATGTAATCGAACTTTGACGTCAAGTTGCCAAGTTGTACACGCGATCGATGACAGTCTTCAAAACATATAATCATATAAACTGTTTTCTTTACAATTACTCCATAAATGTAAACCATTCGTAATTACTGTTAAAAGGTGGAAGGTTTTATCAACATTAAATGATTAATGTATTATGCAATGACCTTTAAACCTGTAATTAATTTAAAAATAGATTTTAAACAAAGGTGGCTTTGAATAGACAAAAGCTACTAATTTAAATCGAAATTACCCAATAAAAAATGAAAACAACTACTTACCTCAAAGATTTTTGAAATTTTTGTTGCATACGCGCGGTCAAATTCCTCAACTCTATCCGGCATGGGGCCATGCTATCTAGGTATAAAGACAAACAGTTAAAAATCTATTACACATGACTATAGAGAAATTTCGTTAGCACAAATTTTGTATAATTGTTTAAATAAAAACCCTTTCCGATTATAAGGCACAAGCGACTGTAATCACCCAATAACTGACATAAAAGATAATAAATAAACAGGATAAAAATCATTAAGCACATATTGGAAACATTGCACATTTAGTGAATTATTCAATTCATAGACCGCACGGGTTTTGAGCGTCAATACTTTGTTATAGTTATCTTTTAATAGAGTTTTAGTGAAAAAAAGCTTTTGTTATCTTTAAATAACCTGATGGCTAGAGTTCGTATTTGACACATTCAGATATACCTTGATATTAAATCAATATTTGTCGTCAGATCACAGTATTTATGATTTTTTTGATAAAAAAAGTGTTTAAATGTTTGACTATTGTTTTCTCAATTTTCTTTAACATGAATAGGGGGGTACCCTCTGCCCGCTTTACGGACAAACATTTCCCTAATTGTATATTTGTATTTTTTAAACATATAAATAATAAAGAAATATAGTATATATAAATAGAATGTTACATTAAAATTATACAGTCCTTCGATTTTCAAAATATGACATGATGATGTTGACACTATTTTTATATTTTTAAATAATTGATAAATAGAGAGATCTCTATTTTGGTTAAAACAATAACAATTATTTAAAACTAAAAGAGATAATGGAATTTATAAAAGATTTTCTCTATCCAAGCGCTCAACACCCGCACAGTTCGCTGAAGCATGCACAATATACAACGGAACGCACATTGGACATAGCTGGCGCTGTGGCCCATCTGAGAATGGGGCGGCGGCGCGGAGGGGGCGTGCGCAGCGCCGGCCACGCCCACAACGCTCGACTGCGGTAACTGTTCCGATGCTGCAATATGCAACATTTATGTACCACTATGATATGTGTCGTTTCGTTCTCTATTAATAATCGTACTCCCCCATTCATCTCTGCTCACCTCTAAGGTTAACCGGTAAAAATTATTTTTTTATATAAGTATTAAAACAATATCTATCTGATCATACCGGACGACCCTATTTCTAACATTTAAGACAATTCTATGAACTGATCTCTGGAAACCTAATACACAATATATCCCATTTACAATCTATCTTTCATAGTTGATTGTTATATAAATCATCGTCTAATGATTTTATTATCGTTTAATAAAGGAAAGCATTTTAACCCACCACCACCACCTACTTACCTTGACAGTGCAATCAAAGAACATTCTTACATTAGCAACATTCCACCAATAATTATAACATTCACGTGCTATAAGTAAGGATACTAATTTTATAATTACATGACATAATTCAACCGGTTTTATATGGCAAGTCATTACTATTTTTGGTGTAGGTGAAGAAACTTTATTTATATTTCCATGCAAATAGTAACAAATAATATTATTTTGTATCAATGCGGCATCACCTTGAATAAGTATAACTTACATTTCATAGTTGACTGTTCGTTGGACTGTCCGAACAATTGTTGCCACTCCGTGTTCATATGAGTCTCGTGTGAGAGGGAAGTCTTTTGGCTCCTCCTGCGAAAATATCATAATCTTAATCTTGTAGGTATTATATATAAATCGCATTAACACGGCCAAAAAAAAGGACAACAGCCGTTTTATTTTAGCTGTGTAAGCAATTGATGACTATAGCCATAACAATCATTAAATTAATAAAAAAAAGGATTACATGTGAAAAACACCGATATGATCTATTTAAAAACTGTCGTTCACTAATATTGATAAATTATAATTGGTACGAAGCCTTGACATGACTACAATAAAAAAAATCGGGTCAAATTATTTCATTATTGATTTATATAGATGTGTAATGCATAATTGATTGTTACTTTGCGGAACTCTATAAAATAATTAAAACAAAATATATTTTGCTTTATTAGCCTTAGATTTGCAGTCATTTTTTTCATGGTTTCCTTTTCGAGTTTGTGGAATTTGTATTATTAAATATCCTCCTGTTTGCTGTTTTTCCTTTTTCACAAGAAAAGTATGAAGCAATGGTGCTAAAAACAACAAAAAAATAACCAAATGCATATTAGTATACATAAATTTTTATCAAAGGTTGTTCCGTCAAAATGACGTGTAACGTAAGTACTAGATTTAAGTATAACAGTTAAATATAATTAAAAAGTCGGGCTTGCCCTACAGGACGCCCCCGGTATAACCTGGGCTGTCCCGACGCGTACAGCTTGTCTGCTGAGCTGTGCGCGAGGACGCCGTCCGCCGGGCCCGGGTCGAGCTGCACCGAGCGCGATATGCCACCAGCACCGCTCAGCACTAGACGCCCTGGCGCATCCGTTATGTGCTAAAGAAAAATAACACATAAAACATGTTACTGAGAAAAGTAATAGTTTGTAATGCGATTATTGGTTCTATTATCTCATCATAAAACCTAAAATCACTTAACTTAATACATTGACTTACTACAGTTTTTTTAATATAATAGACTTTGTTGATATATGATACTAAACTTTACTGCTAGATAAGAATTAACATTTATAATGAATTGAAGTATTTGCAATTATTCTTAATGAAGAAAAACAGCAAATGTATAACTTTCTGTCTCCTAACAAATTTGGTGAGCTTAAGTGGATGTAAGCTGTTTTCTATAAATAAAAAATCATAGACGACAAGTGTATGGGCTGCAGATAAATTAGTAAACGATGAACGAGAGATAGATTACAAGTTTTTAATTATATAGAATTTGACCGCCTTATGTTTGAAGTATTATACTAAAATTACCTTTGTGTTGCCCACCACTAATTAGAAGCAGTGCAGTCCTACCAGGTTTTCATATAGAAGCGGATCACTTTTTAAAATTTCTTAATCGCACCTACCCATACCTGCGTAGTAGAACTTTGTATTTTGATAAGGTGAGCACTCATCGCCAGCAACTGGTTTTCGACATGCTCCGTCATACCTAAAAATTAAAAATGGATATTAGATACACCTACGTCAGTATAGAAATATGACGTATACTCAAAAAAAAATAAGTAAGTGAATAAGAGTGAAAGAGTAGGTTAATACTTGACTAGTGGCGGTCACCATCGCGGATAACATCACCGCTTAATTTAAAGGTAAACCTGCTCCAACAGTGACCTCTATAAAAAGAACTGTCTATGTTGGTATTTTCGCAAAGAATAAGCTTATAATGCAAATTTAATGTTTTTATTCAACATTACTTTATTAAATTGGATTTGAACTATGACATTTAACCCTTACAGGACCATAAGATCTCCAACACTAAATATGCCAATACAAAAACTTATATTTTAGCTATTGTGTGTGTAAAGTAAGAGAACGTCACTAGAAAAACATAGCAAAGTATAGGTTTCTTATAATTTCATGTGAAATATTTTTCCCTATGAACCATAAAGGTAAATAAACGAGGAGTTAGGTTTATTATATCGGTATTTTATTTATTGCTTTGTAACACAAAAAACATAAAGAAAATATCAGAAAAATAAAACAAATAGATAGTTATAGTATTACACGAAACAATTTCGTTTATTTGTGAAGCACAAGTGAACATTGCATATAACACATTTATTAAGTGTCCTATTTTCTATACGTCGTTTTGCACATTTACGCACGCTTCAGTTTTTCTGCTTTTTGCATGTTGTGTGGCGCTTTGCAGAGGAGACTAAAGTGGGTCTTGATCGCTGGCCACATATATAATTATTTTTTAGACCTCGTGCTACATGTTAGCGATACTCGAGGCTGCTCAAAAGCGGACCTTCTACTCTATTTTTTTCGTACAATTTTACGTACATTAAATACGAGTTATTCATAGCGATATCTAAGATATTTATTTAAAAAAATATAGATTCGATAATAATTGAACAATCGATAACGATTTTTGTAGACAGGAAAAATATTTCCCTTGAGCGTGAAAGGGTTAATAAGCAATTGTTAATCGTTACAACTGTTTATCTTTACCCCATCTACTGAGAAAGAACTCATGAGGAGTTTTTATGTCATTGCATTAACTAAATTATAAAGTGTATTATTAAAAAGGGAACATTTCATTTTCAATCTTAAATAATCCTCGAAACAAACATATGCTCTTTGAAAAAATGCATTTTACGAAGCATTTAAAATTATTAATGATTTATTCAAATTGTTTTCAAAATTTGTTACACAAGTAAGTGTATAGATTGTTTTGGTTACGGTTTGAGTGAAATTGATGAGTAACAGGGAGTACAATCTCACATCCTAAGTGATTGAGAGTAACGTGTTTGAGATCGTCTTACCGCCTTTCTTCTACATCTTCTCTTACATTAAACAAAATATATCAGTCAAACTCTTTAGGCATTAAGTAGAAAGATATATTTACCATCAGATGCCAACCTTCTAAACAGATTTTTCAGTTGCTGTCCCATTTCGCAGTACTGCGGCATCATACCCTGTTTAACCTGAAAATTATTATATTTATTTAATAAACAACAAATCAAGGGTACGTAAAGTATTTCTCTGAAGTCGAAACCCTTTTTTTAAATCTTTATCTTGAAGTGTAGTGATTAAACTTGATATCTAAATTTTAGTATCACTAAAACTACATGATATGGTAGTATCACTATATTAATTTCTGATATTTCCATAGCTAAACCCACAAAATTAAAATTTAAAACCACCGATGAGTTACATTAGCTTAAAAAATTAATAAAATACAGAAATCAAAGTTAAATGTTAATTATGGTAGATAATAATACTCAATCTTACCCTTAACCTAGTGTTCCTTCTCTCCCTCAGTGTTTGCACCAACCTATCTACGTCCCCGTGCCTTAACACGGCGTCTAAAACCTTCCGCGGTATCGGTTCAGCTAGACTTTCTAGCAGTAATTCCGCTCGTTCAACCTACCGAATATTATTATATATCAAGTAAAGAAGAGCATAAATCCTATCTTAAATGTACAACTACTCGCATGTTTCTCAGGGTGTAATAATTTTTTTTATCTAATGTTAACATATGTACCTAACAAGTTTTATGTTCATATACTTGGAAAATAAAAAGTTCCAATGAACCCTTGCTTTCCTACCTTAGTATTGAAACAAAAAAAAAACGAGCTTATTAGTCGAGACCTACACATCACACAGATCACACTTAAAAATTCACGTCTCTTGGATAAGCGATTATGTTTTGTACGTATATGTCAGTCAGTCAATGATACAGTGGGGACTTTGAATGTTATAAGTATAAAAGATAAATGTATTACGTGTCATTGATAGTCATTGAAATCACAAAAGTTATTCAGTTTACAATAATTAATAGATAGTAGAAAGCAGAGGAATAATGTTGATACATTTTTTTTAATTACTAACCTGTATTAGCCTGTGCTTTAGATGCGGCCACACCAGCGGCAGTATCTTACAATTAACATCGATCGGGTTCATTAGACTAGCGACACAGGACACTAGCCCGCAAACTTCGTGCCTAATCTGTAATATGGATACAAGTAAAAATATAATTCTTTAAAAAAAATTAGTTAACTTCAAACTCAAGTTCCAAATATTAGTTATATTTTTCTTCTATCTACAATAGCCTTACTATATTGGACTTTTCATATGATTTTAAGTGACAATTGTACCATATACCTTTAATTAAGAGGACAAATGTTAGCCCATTGCCGATCAAAACAAATGTAGTAAGAGAGTGCAATTACCCTTATCCTACTTACCCACAAATTGGGATGTGCGAGGTAGACGGCACTTTCGGCTAGCAAGTCGCACAGAGTTTGTTTAGGCAGTAGGCCCAGTTCAGCGAGGCTGCTGGTCGCTCGCAGCGCCTTCGCTATTATCCACTCCGACTGATCCGTGAGACCCTGTTGAAGACGTTAAATAATATGTAATAAAAATTAAATACCTTTCACAAAGAAATACTAAAAAATAAAACTAGTGTTCTCAAACGGCAGAACAGATATTTTGTGTAATAGCAAAAACAATAATTACTAAGAAAAATTATTAATATTATTATAATTGATTGTAATTATTATTCCAAACCTACTTAGAGAATTAAAAATATACTTAAAAGAAATAAAAAAAAAATAATACATATCCTTACAAAAGGTAATGGAACTAGTTAAAAAATATATCAGAAGAGGAGACCAGTAAAAGTGTCTATTAACCTTTTGCACTCCACACAAGATTTCATATCACCAACCAGCAACTCCGTGGCATTCTTTATAAACAGTAAAAATTAAAAGTATTTTTTTTTAATTATAAATGCGTGAACATATATTAGATTCTTTTTATATATTTTATTAGATACATATTTATATTTCTGTTATGTTAGAGTAAAAAAAGTAATTTTTGGGCATAAATTCTTTCATAGTATGGTATCTATAAAAACAATCTCCCACATGCATCCTTGGTTTATTTGTACAGGTATCGCAATAATAAGGAGTAACATGTCTTTCACCTTCAAATCAACAAAATTGTCACTAACAAGTTCAAAATCTAATTCACTCTCACTACTTTCAAAATCCTCAAAATTAATTTTTATTATTTATGGGAAACCAATATTTTTAATAATAGTTTTATACACAAAGTAAAGAAAACTGCGTCACTTATTGCAGAAAAATATTTAAAAAGGATGTGCGGGTAATCCTCTAATTTATATAAATTGCCTTTGTTTGAATAATATGGGGTGAATCCCCAAAAAATGTTTACTTGTTATTCATGTCACTGTATAGATTTCATTGGATTTGTGGTTAGATTTAGTATGTCACCGTATAGGTGTCAGTAGAGTGCAAAAGGTTAATATATCAATGACTCGCAAGTGGATTGAAGATAAGAACAGAGACAAAAAGTTTAAAATTAGTTATATGTCACTTTCTCGTTACAGTCAGATGCTTCAATTTTTCATGTGTATAAATAATTTGTTAACCTTTATAGTAATTTTATTACGATAAATTATTGTTTAGTTTATAGACTAGAAAATATGTATGCATGTACGTATGCGATCATTATCCTTATTATTGTATCATTATATTATACAAGAAAATTATAAAAAAAATTATCTTCATAAAACGACAATTTACTATTGTATTCTTAAAACTTTAACGATATATTCTTTAATCGGATACGGGCTAACACTTGGACTAGATTTAACCTGATGTAATGGCGGCAGATTGACATTGAAGGTGATAGCTAGTCAAGCGAGTTTGAAAAATTCTACCACCATCCAGACTCCACTACCCCAGTGGCCTGGGAATCAAGCTCGGGACCTCTATGTTGCAAGGCAAGCGGATAAACCACTGTGCTGCGGAGGCAGTAAATTTTTTATATGCACTGTACACTGAAACTGTAGACACAAGATATTTGTTTTTCGGATTTTCATAAACTTTGTCACTAGTTCGATAGATAGTTTAAAACGAAATAAATAAAAGAAACATGATATTACGATAACATAATTGAGTGCGTCAATCAATCAACCAGATTACTTACGCTTTTTCCTTCTGAGCACACCCATTTCCTACAAACCAGTACTTCTTGTCTAGTTTCCCGGTTGACGACTTTTGACCGTATTGGAATTGTGAGGCTTCAGACTTAATAAATGTAACTAGTGTAGTTCGTCAATCAACCTGCTGCACCGCCCCGTTGTTCTGCCTAGCGCATTCCGGATCGGTCATTGTCCAATATAAGGATCAAAACAAATGCACTTTCCCGAGAATATTATTTAATTAAAAAAGTCTAACCATCTTTTGTTCAATGAGATATTTAATTTTGCTTTAAATAAAATAGATGTTATTTTTATTTTTGTTGGATTGAGCGCGCGCGCGTTGCTCCGCGTATGCTGAGACGGAATGCGCGCGCAGTCTCCACCGCGGGATGTGGAGACTGGCGCCAGCGCCTGCGACCTCTCTTCTCCAATAAAAATAGAAAGTCGCAACGTAGGACAAAACACTGGCTCCTTTTATTTTTACCCTCGCGTTACTTAACGATTATCTGCACCAGTACACCGCATTAATATTACAAAGCAAGGCATACTTTCGCTTCAATATTAGATTGCTTATAATAGAATTATTAATCTATATTTATGATAAAGATGAAATTAGATTTACTTTTTATAACCCCACCGCAATTGTCAAAAATTGACATTTTAAATAGCTACACTAATTTTTAATAGTAAAAACAATAAAGTTTCAATATAATTCATATAAACTACGATGCAAACACATGAGTTTACGTCACACACACGCGTCAAATTTATTACACTGGGCTAGATATAGTGGTTAAAAAAAGCATAGTAAAACCGTTTCCACTAATTATTTTGCCTTTGAATATATATATGAGTAATTGATACATAGCCTGCAAAGAAAGATGTTTTATTTTTTGTACTATGAAAAATTTTAGTTCACCTAGTGTTTAACTTTACCAACAGCGTTATTTTAAAACTGCAAATATGATCTTAAAAAGCTCAATATATAGTCTCGAAACTACAAATTGTGTATTCAGTTTCTGAACGTAACCACACCGTTATTGTTCAAAGCGATAAACCAATACAAATATATGATAAAAACAAATTGAACACTGTTTCGTAGGACCTGAAATAATTCGTAAAATAAGCGTGTTAAAGGAAAGTTAACGATAATAATATTAAATATTTAAAACTTATCCTAAAGCAGACACTAAGTTGATAAGTAATAATTCTATTCCGCAGTTTGCCTCGAGTATAATCAACAGAGAAAGTTAGAAACTGCATGCCTCTGCAGCTTACAGCTTAGCAGTAGATTATTTATGCAGGAGCTGTACTAATTTCGCTTTTCGAAATTTCCACTAATTTACAAAGCGTATACTTATCTTCTGATTTATTCAAACAAGCCAATTTTAAAACGCAAGCGAATGGAGTCTGTTTAATGTATTTTTTACCTACTTAATAATGCTAAAACGCTTGATAAACTCGTTCTCGAAAGGACATTTTCTCGCGTTTTTGGTTATTTGTGACTAGAATAACGGTAATGGTGATGTAGTATGTGGAGAATTCAACCAATGCATGTTATTTTTTGGTGCATGTGGCTCACACTAATTTAATTAGATAATTATGACGACAATTTCTATTATTATTTTTCTTCTATCGTAAATACGTGTACTTGTGAAAATATAAAGTTCTTATTTTGTTTATTTTTTTTAATAAATCAGGTATAATGTTTGATCATTTATTAAATTTCTATCTATACAAAGTTTGAAACGTACCGGTCAGAAACTGTCTAATTATTAAGACACTTAGGTGGTGTTAATGTTTAACTCTTTCCACTTGTATACACAACGGAGGTAATATACTAACAGATGACATCCTTTGCACAATGGATTTTTTTCAAAAATGAGTATCTATGATTACAAAGTTTAATTTTTCGTAATTATAATAATATACCTTGAATTATATCAATATAAGTTACAGTTAAATCAATTACCTAAAACTAAACATAAATACAAAACTAACAACTTTGACACTAAATCGTGTGCGATTGGGTTAGAAATTTTAATAATTCGCAGTTTTACTTTAAAACGCTATCTGTACTCGTACATAGTGTCTGATTACCTTTGAAGAATTTGTCAAATATGAATAAAAATATTATTTTTAACACAATTACATATAATTTATTATGATTATTTTAGTCCTTTATACCCTTACTGTCACAAGATACTATTGATATATTGACGTAAAACTCTAAAGCAAAAGAATCTCCCTGGAGTCTTTTCATTAGTTTAACGAATTTTATTTTGATAACGACCTAGTACATCTGCTCAAATTTGTGTGCGCATTATTAAATTTTTTAAATTAGTTTTTTTTTATTTGTCTTGCGGCAATATCAAATAACCCCGATTGAATTCATTAATGCAGTGCGCTTTGAAGACCATTGACCACTACGCAAAGATAAATTAAGACTGATGGAACAAATTATCAAGTCGGTAGTAATTCATTGTCTCTTCAAGACAAATTTCAAACGTGGAAATGATGATCGTGGAGCACTTTTCGTGTTGCCAGTCGAATTTTTACTTTCAATTAAATTATAGTAACCGGAGAGGTGATTTGTAAACATAATAGCCTTGGTAGGCTATTATGTTCACGAATGAATCTTTGTATCATTCACCACCATAACCTTTGACCACAAAGATACATATAGGTATTAAAGACTGGGAACACGATTTAGAGAAAGTGTTTTTATACAGAAGTTTAATATATTCAAAAAGTTATAGCGACCAAGTAATGCTCTGTAAGGCATGTATTATCTTCTTGTAGTAATTTATTATTAACTGTAAATTTAGATAGTTGTTCGATTGAACCATAAGCTTCATGTGTCTCTTAATTCATAGCGGATTGCGTATAGTATTAATTAATGCTAAACATGTGCAGCGTAAACAAATTGAAAACAGATTGATATAAGTAATACCTAACTACATTACATAACTCGTACTTTATTTCAATATTTGTATTGTGATTTGTAATTTAAATAAAGCTGCAAAAGAGTTATTTAGTGACAGTGATTTAATTTGTGCGATAATTTGGTAAAAAAACATCTGTATCGTAATCGTAAAGGTTGGTACTTCCAAGCTATTTAATAATTTACTATAATTTTAAATTTAAAGATTCACTGATAAAATAATGTTACAAGAATTTTTACCTTTAATCCGAATACAACTTCTGTAAAATTCTATTTAAACCTTTTAAACTATTTTGTACCATTATTGTTAGTTACTATATATCTTTATTTACCGCAAACGAAATCGTTAAAAACATTAGTGATTAAGTAGGCTTTTTTGACGGTATCCATAATAACATTCAATCATGTCTTACATCAAATGCACAGCCTGAAAATGACGGACGTAATTAATAAAAGTGTGGGAAACCCCGGTCGTCATAAATGAGTCGAAGAAACCTCTAATACCACAAACCACAGTATACGAATATGATCCTAGAATTGTCGTTTCAAAAAATGATTAAAGCAAAACAGTTTGAATAAATCATTGTTCCATTTGAGCATAGTAATCCCATAATTTCTGTATACGATAAATATTATATTTATAAAAGTTTTAATTACCACATATTACCGCAAAATCACCACATCCGATAAGCTTGTAACGGTCTTTTTCTTTATTAAACATAGTTGCATGAACTAGATCGGCATTCGCGTTACCTCGCCGAGATCAGTTCTGTAGAGCCATCCGGTATATTTGTTATTATCCGCCGGGTTAAACAACTTTAAATGCACTGGTACTGGTACTTTCTATCAGATAACCGCACAGGAACGATATAATATGCCGGAACAGCACTAACTTGATAAGACAAAATTGCGTTATGCAACTTCCTTTATAACTTTGTGTACCAACGATCAAAACAATAACGCAAAGCCTGTAATAATATATATCTACAGAGCCAGTATTTTATTTTTATACTTAACGTTTCAGACCAATATTTAAAATGTAAACAACACAAATGACTAAAAAAATGGAACGTAGAACGCAATAGCGTCAAGTTCCGAAGGAAATAAAAATAAAGGTGATGTTTTCTTCACGGCCAATCTTCGAAAACCGGTATTCTATTATGCACAATCCGAGACGAAAACGCACAGTAAATACCAACCTACTCCCAAACTGTACGATGATTCACTCATAACCTCTATGTGTCGGATATAAATGCAATATTTCACGATTGTATACATGACTCTAGGGTATTAAATATGTTCCCTGATAAATTTCATAGTGCAAAAATAATAATTAATAAACGCTACTTAAATGACTAAGTATGAAGAAACTTACTAGCTTTAAAAGTAAATTCCACTAACGAACACATAATACCGCGAACAGCTGACTTGGTCTGTGCCATTTTGCAAACTCGCGACAAATAATTATCGACAACTAAAAAACAAATTCCTTTCAACGAGTTATGTATGAAGGCGTAATAAGAACTGTGTTGAGGGGCGTACACCTGACGGGTCTGGGCTCATTAGAGCGCACCAGTTAACGCGGGGAGAGTGCCCTGCTGCTGCTATTGTTGTCGTATCCCTAAGGAGGGTTAGCCTACATCGCGTCCTATATGTGCACATACTCATTGAGATTGAAACCAATTTCAATAACAATGGACTGTAATGCAAAATATTATTTTATTATGACGATTATTCTAGATTAATAACAACTGACAAAAATAAATCTACATATCCGCCAACAAAAAGACAACAAAAAGTTTTAAAAATGAAATATCATCCAAATCCATTAAAAATTGATAAAACAATGTAAGATGATTAAAATTGAAAACTATTTTAACACTGTTGACCGGTCACGAGTTAAATTATGATGCATTTTTCATATCGCCATTGTTTTCTCCACTAGCGACCAAACAATGCAATTTTTGATCAATGTATCTCAAGCTCTCGTATAATTTATATTTCCTTTTTTAAAATGAAAATAAAAAAAAAATATTAATTATTACATTTCTGATTATAGAATTAATATATCTATAGAAGACAATACATTTTCATTAAACTATTTATTAAAAAGAAAGCAATTATAATCAGAGTTCTGAAAAATATGATTGAGATAAAGTTTGTCGTACAAATTTACTGGCATCAGATGTAGTCAATCTACGAAAGCACATATTTTTTAATTGACTATATAGTAACGCATTAAGTTATTGGTGCTTTTGGAATTTTATTGGGCTAATTGATAATAATTCTTTAATCCTGTAGTCTAAAGTTTAAATATATTTTGAATATTATTTTCAAAATATATATTTTATTTCGAAGGTAACACAACACACTATATTGATTTCTTCCTAATAACTTTAGATCTCAAATTATGAAGGAAACAAATACTGAAGCAATCATGAAAAGTGCTTTAACATCATTACTTTTCTTACTGCCGAAATTCATATTATTATAAATAGGTACTTGGTAAAGGTTGATAACAAATATTGCAAATGCAACAAAACTGTAACTGACATTAGCAAATACCTGAAAGTGAAAACTTTTATAATTATATTTGTATACATCTTGTATCGATTGCTAGCTCAGTTTCTATGCAAAACTGCTTTCCAAGTGCAATTTCTCTTCGTAGTGAATAGAACATCGTTAGTTGATATTGTAAATACTAGTTAGTTACAATAATTACGAATGTGAAAGGGAAGAAATGTAAAACATTTACAACTATTTCTTACATTAGCTTACATGTCTCCAAGTTCCGTAGTTAGTACTTGGTACTTTAATTAGTTATTGAAAATATCAAATATATATAAAAAATATTTGATTATCACTTAATTTTATTGTAAATTTAACCCTTTGCGCTTGAGCGGGGACTATCACTCGTCACAAAGTTTAGCGCAGCAACTGTAATGGCGAGAGAGAAGCGACAATCTTTGTTTAGGTTAGATTTCGTTATCTCCAGTTGACAGAATCCTATTATTTGTTTGTGAAAATTACATTTGTTAACATGTAAATATAAACTATATATTAATAATACCCTTTTCGTATGTTAATCTGTGTATATATTCATTTAATGCTACCTGTAAGACACTCGTAATATATGCACAAAATCGCTGTTTCCGCCCATCCGATAGTGTACAAACGCAAAGGGTTAAATGATCGTCACTAATATTATTTGTTTTGTTACGTACCATATCCGTACACAATCGGCTGGTGGTCACTGATGCGTACGCGTCTCGGAGGCGGCAATGTGCTTTGTCCAGAATGTATATCCTCGTGAGGATAGTCTTGCGTGGAACGAGGCAATGAATAGTAATATTGTACATTGTTCGATTTCGTACGTGGTATCACGGATCGTGGTAGACTGCTATACGCTACGTTGTTTTGTTCGCGTTGTAATATCGAACGCGGAATTGTAGTGTAGTCTTGAATTTCTTGTCTATTTGCATCGACATTGCGCAATGTTCCGTACATACGACTATGTGGATTATTATATCCTATTTGATAGTTAGCATGAGGTAGATACATAAAATCGTTTTGGTTTGGTTCCCCGTAGTCTAAATAGGGGTTATTCCGATTATGAGTATCGTCTCTGCGATACCGTGATAGGTCATAATAATTTAATGTTTGCAGGCTTTGTGCTGGATATGCGTGATGAATAGGCTGTACCCGGTATTTCTTTTTGATATCGAAAGGTCGGTTTTGGGGAGCAGAAAATCGATCAATGGCAAATATTTCGCTGGCAGGCAGACCGGACCCACTATTGCTGAAATTACTTCGGTTACTCCTGGTGCTGCTTCTGTTACTATTTCGACTTAGAGACCCATCTCCACGGACGCTCAGTTTTAACTCCAACCTCTTGTCTCTCATGATTATATCACTAATCTCTTTCACATAAACTAATATTAAAAATAACTAAAGATTTCAAAGAGAAAAAAAACACATCGGTCGTCGTAGCGATCGGTAACAAAGTAACGCATCATATAGAAAGTAACAACATTTGTATCGTATTTACATATTCTAATGACTAATGCTCTGTGTTGTATTAGTAAATGACCACAAGTCTCTGTACCAGTTATCGCAGTTAATTAAGGTAAAAAATTGTTACTTAAAAACGATGGATTAAAAGAAAAACTTAACAATTTGTTGTAGTTCAATTTGTATGTTAATTTTATTTTAAAATTATATAAACAAGATACTTCTTATTAATTTTAAATAGGCAAAAACTATCTAAGCTCTAACATGTACATATGACGCTTGTATAACGTTATCTATCAAATATGAATAACGGAAACCCAGTCCAACAAAAACGCACTGAGCACTGTTGGGACATGACTATAAATGAATCGTTTACACTAGAACTGATAAGATTGTGTCGACAGTTCAATAGCATGTGTTCGTTATGTTTAATACTGATGTAATTATTTAATATCAGTAATCGCTTACAATTATGTCTATACAAGGTCCGAATCAGTAATGACTTCATTTGTCGTTATGTACACAATAATAAGAGCTGTCAAACTTACAGTCTTACCTTTTAAATACAATAATGAATTCCAGCATACAAAAATATTGGAAACAAAACATTTTTAGAGCATGCCGTAAGTAATAAGTTCAATACTGATCACGCTACCTTTTGTTTAAAATAGTATTGTACTTTATTGTTATGGTGATTTTAACAATTAAATTTTTTTTACCAACGAATCTCTTTGTGTTAGAGCTAAAATGGTGTCGAGGATATTTAGGAACATGTGCGACGTGATCATTTGTTACAAAAATGGTTTATTTGATCGTCTAAACAGAAGCAGGTGTTTTATATGCGCAGGATATTGTTTGTACGTTAAATAAATATGTGAAACTATTAATAAAATATTTAATCTAAAGGGTAAAATAGATATGATTAACTAGAAAATTTTGAGTACAAAATACATAGATTAACTTATTTGTTTTAAAATGGAAACATTTTTTGAACTAAAATTTTTAAGATATTGAGGGAAGATCAGAATTAAACTGTAGTATGACTTTTATTGATTGCTTTTGATTTTTTTAATTAGTAATAGCTATTATAAATAACTGAGAAAAACCTCGTGATTTTTCATTTTATCTGGCTGATTAAAAAAGGCCTTTTTGATAATAAGAAGTAAGTTCCATAATCCGGTAAGTAATGAAGTTTAAATAAATCTGTGTTTGGGTTTATATTAAATATGACCACCATTTTATAATTCTGACAGATATGGCCCTCGTACTACTGCATACAATAGCACATTGGTTATACAACGATACTGATAAATTACTAGAGTTCGGACTCTAGGCAAGAACGAACAAGTTGCAATTATTATGCTTCGAGCGTGGAGAAAGTGTGTACAGGAAGGTAACTGGGTACAACCCTATTGTTGGGTTAATAGAGCAAATCAGGGTTACCGGTTCTAAAGATCAATGCAACAATACAAAAGACACCGTTCGGTTCTCCACTCACATGATATTCACAAATAACTATAATAAATTCATATGACCTTCATAATGACAAAGATTAGGTGCGACGTTTCACACTACTATTAGTTGCAGACATATTTTAAGGAAATAACTTAAGTAAAACAAAATCGAATCAGTCACGTACGATCGACATCAAAATATTAATATTGACATAAAATGAAAAGTTTATTTCAAATCGCGAAATCACTTAATTAAATACCATAAACGCACGTATGCCGTCAAAATACCTGAAATTAATACGTCACATTAATTTAGTAATACACAAACACTGAATTTAACCGTAAAATCACGCTAACAAGATTTTGTTATCGGTCTTTTAAATACACTATATTTGATACAGTTGCAGTCACGTCGATGTTCTGGATCGTACTATTTTGAGAGTAACATAAAGACGCATTCCATCAACGTATTCGTCAATGAACATAGATAATGAATTTTCTAATGCATAACTCGCGTAGTGTCTCGCGATACGAGCAGTTCTTCGGTTTCACTAAGTGTAATTATTGTTACGAACAGTTGAGGTGCACTAGCACCACAGGCACGTCCAATACGGTAAAAGTGGTACGCGCGCGAGATAAGCTGATAAGCCACGTTATCGTATTGATATTATTTCCGACGCAAACATTGCGCATGAACTCCATTGCTATATTGTGCCGGAGAAGACTGCATTTATAACAATCTTTACTCCCTTTCTGCTATACTAGGTAATAGTTTTTCTTGTTTTTTAAATAATTTTCAAATATGATGGTATGTAATTCATGAAAATTCTGTACCTCTAATATATTGACAATCAAAAAACAATAAGTATTCGTATTAGCTACGAAGATGTACAGAAATAGATTAAATAGGCGTATAAATAGGTATTAAGATTAAACAGAAAAGATTTTAATAGTAAGATCTATATTTATATCCGGATTTTAATACGAAATCGATGTTTCAATATAATTAGCCATTATATCACTCGGCGAAATACGTATGTAATAAATTAGCTTTGAACATTTCAATTTACATTTCATAACACCACGTCATAATGATTTATTTTATAGTTCTTATTTCATCTTACCATTTATTAAATCTTAATCAATTTTGAAACAATAAGTTAATGTTATATTCTCACTATAATTTTAAGTGAAAAAGAAAGTTATTACATGAGAGATCTAAACCGTGAGTATATATATGGAGTTATGGTAATATTAAAAATTAACAAAATATCCTTTGTAATAATAATGTGCATAAAAATAAATGACGATAATATGTGTACTCGCTAGAGAGTACCGGTGTTCATGTAGATTGTTATGTTCTTTGTTAAATGAACTTTAATATGCCGGGATTCGTGGGAGCGAAGCGAGATCTCGAGCGCCTACATTCTGCACTAATATCACAACCATTCCCACAACCTTGGAAACGTGTCACTTAACCTACGGTTGTCAGCGTACATAGCGATGCTTTTGAATTCTCGATAGCAAAGTTGAGTAGTATACGTCAGGTTTAATAATAGTTTATGCAACATCTTGAACGAACGTGGAGTTGAGTTGGCAATTGAGTCCTAAACTACTAGTACTTTTATTAATAATACAAGCATGTTATTCAAAGATAATGCTAATAATGATTTCTATACGGTATTAAAAAGCATTCGTCAACTTGAGACAAGATGCGGTCTCGTCTCCCCAGCTAATTTCACTAGTTACTATATTCGCTTCGCAATGTTAATAATAAAAGCACATTTCGTGTATTAAAAACTTCAATATTACTTATTTATGTTACAAGCGTTAAATTTTATTATATTTTAACAACTCACCATCCGGCACGTCATCTACTGCCGCTTCTTCAGCGGTTTTGTTTTCTTCGTGTTGTTCACGTTTTTTGATTGCCTGCAATAAACATGCACATAAAAAACTAGGGCTATAAATTCATTAAGACTTTTAAAACTGGCACAAGTCTAGATAATCACGATACATAAAATGATTAGAAATCTTTAATTAAATTTCGGCAAAAAGAAGATATAGAGGAAGAAAAAAATAGTAAATCTCCGCACATGTCGTTTTATCGATAATTGAGATCTCACCCGGGTCAGCCATTCTCCTGCTGTTTTTAAACACCTCATTCCGAGTAGTGTTACTGGGCGCAGGAAATAAGTACTCTATCATGCGATATATTCAATATAACAACGGTACTGAGAAAGCCGCTTCATTTATTGGAATAATCGTTGCACGCGAAACATTGTCGGGAGCGTGCCGTCGCGATGCGCTCATTTCTGCGAACCTCACGGAGGGTTTATGGAGAGCGTTGTGGTCGAGGGCCCGCGGGCAGCAGCCCGTAACAAACGCACACCAACAATTACCCACGGTTGAGACGCGTTCACAGACACAGCAATTCGTCGAGAATCACTCGTATTCTTTTTCTATTTTAAACCAATTCCGACGTGAAAAAAATTAATGTAAAAAATAAGTGGACCCAACAAAACACCGTTATTTTTAATTACGTTCCAAATAAAGTGCAAAGTTTTCTGATGAAGTGTATAAGAACTTCACGGTGAACGCGCCGCAGTGATAGTATGTCCGCCCAGTCAAAGCACTGTCACGATGTAGATCTCACGAGTCTGTTGTTTATACTATTTTATAGCGAATAAGAAATTTCGTTGCGGCTCGGGGGGCCGCTTTTACTCTTCCTAAAGGTGTTAACAAGAATGGCGTATGTTACATTTTTTGTAAATTATACGTAATGTCACGATGAACACGATGTCGTTTAATATAAGGACTATATATAATAAAATCAGTTTATAACTTTAACTCATAGTGTGATACAAGTCTGCAACAAAAACGAAGTTCTCATGTGATGAAATGTGATGCAGGTCAGACAAAATACTTATTTAATTGTAGTCCGAGTACAGTAAAAATAATTCTGCATTGAATATTTATTGAACTGTTCTAGAAAAAGTTCGTTACATGGAAAAAAAATAACGTTAGAATACGATTGAGACTATTACAAATAAATAATAATAATAATAATAGAGGTCCCGGGCTTACAGAATCCGTCACGCTATACCTATAAAAATTAGGGCGGTCGCTTAATTAACAAGGGTAGAATTTGTACTACTCAACAAAAGGTAAATATAAAACATTATTAGGCACCATAAATATACTTACCAATTACTAAATAAACAATTATACTCAAAATATGTAAGGTAATAATTAAAAAAAAATTACATGCACCCAAACAAATAGTGATGAATATTGTAAAATAATAAGAGCATCTTATAGATTAATATCCTAAAGAAAAAGAAATAAAAAAATTAACAACATTGAACTGGTAGTCATAATTTATATTTATACTAAATAGCTAAAAGCAAGGACATCAAAAGCGTAAGAAGAAAGAAGATTGAAACGCCATATAATTGCAACATTTAATATTGTGTCCCGAAATTTATAATTGCTTTAATAAAAAAAGATAACGCGCCTTTCAAGTGTACTTGCCTCACGATAAACTAAAACATAAGCATAAGCTGAACAGAACTATACACCACACTACTACAAACTAACACGAATGTTTTTTTTGGTGTATATATAATAATTACGTTAGATAAATATATAAACAACGTTCAAGAAATATACACGAACATGGAGTAACTAAAGAACAAAAAAGTACAACAATACCATTTGTTTGTACATTCGACAGAGCAAACAGAGCAACTAGCCGCGTGGCCTGCTAAACACTGTTAATGCATTAGTGGAATTATATAAACTTCGAATTATATCTGATTCTAGTTTTTATGTACTTTTCATACATCAACCAAATGATTAAACCAAATGATCGTGTACTATCTGCAACAACAAGACTTGAAAGAGATCTTCTAATCAAGATATTTTGTGAAAACAATCAAGCTTGTAATGGTAGATCATTAAAAGTAAACAGTGAAAAATGTAGGGAACTGTTTTTGAATATTTATGCAGTAGGTACAACAGTGCCGATACATTTTTACGCAAACGGTCTGGGATCTTTCAATGTGTTCACCTGAGTCACTCGGCTATGTGGTTTATGCGCCTGTGCTAGTGTTACTGTTAGCTTATAAACCGTGTCGCATGCAACGGAGATTGCACCTGCGCGATGAGGTCCCTCGCGCGCCCAGCGTCTATGTGGCTGACTCGCTTGTTCTTGAGGTGGTGCGGAGTGTCGCGGCGGTGCAGGCGACCGGCGCGCACGCCGCTCTCCGCGACGCCCGTACGCCATGCAACCCGCCGCTCCCCGCGCTATCCCCACCACACATATACCGTATAAAGCGCACGCGCACGAGCTCATGACGAGTCACAAACAATCAAATTTTATAACTTCTCGACTTGAGTTTTCATAGTTTTTAAGTAGTAAGTGCAATATTGATTCGATGACTTCTTACGAAATAATTATTTTTTATTAATTTTTTTTATGTAGACTAGCTGTCCATACTTTCCTACAATGCGTGGAGATGTCATCTAAGATCGCAAATGGCATTTTTAAATTCTTATTTCATTACAAAAAATTATTTACACTTGATACTTTATCTTATATAGGTATTTGTCCGAATCGAGATAGAACTTGAATTCTGTAATTGTAAATTAACAAGAAATTATTTTAGTCGACACAATAAACACTTTGACGCTGACAAAATTAATAACTAACTTTGATATTGTCGTATAATATCTTGTATTATACACATGGTATTTTGTTTTTGCAAATTTTTTAATAAAATAATGTGTACAAAACTAAAAACCTATTTATAAAAATGCACTTTACAAACTCACAATACTTTTTTATAACTTTTATTTTTCAACGGATATATTTATATCTTATCTTATTTAACTTTGCTTATGAACTCGCACGCGAAATTTGTAAGTTTCACTTAGACCGTTCTGATTATTGCCCATAAAGGTTAATAAAATTATATCTTACCGCTGATGCTGTTAATTGCGATATATGTATTTAATTAAAGATAGTGTGCTTACGAAAATATATTTATTTTAGAAAAGAGGTTATAAAGCATTCCTGTTAAAAGTGTAGGTTTCAAATAATCAATAAACAATAAATTTTAATGTAGACTATTTTGAAATATCTGTAATTTTATTGATGGATATAAATAATCGAAAATCATAAAGATTGACAGAAACAAACAAATTAATATCAAACAGCAATTTTTTACTCGATTTTTTTAATGTGAATAAACATCCAATTTCAACTATCTGCAATTATATGGCTTCTTTAATCGGTGCAGATTGAAGAAATCTAATTTTCAGATAGATATTTAATGTTTGAATTTGTAAATACGCAGATTTGCGCTGTAAAATACTGAAATTAAAGCTATATTTACTATAAATCTAATATTGTGTTCTGTTAAAATAGCTACTACCCAAAAAAAAAACTTACGTAATTCCCATGTTAAATATTGTGGTTAATTTGTTAATTTATATAGTGTTAAAAGCAAGATAAAGATCCCTTTTGTTGGTTATGAAAAATGTTTATCTTATCATTAACCATTCAAAAATTAAGTACCTATATGTGATGTTTTCCCATACGTGTATTATGAATAATATATTTAGTTTTTACCTCTAATTCATCAGAATCTTCGTTTTCATCATTTTCTCCATCTGATGAATCTCTTTCTTGCGTTTGGTGGTCGCTCTCTTCATCCTTTGCTACTTCAGAGGGTGATTGTATTTCAACAGGCTAAAGTAATTAAACACATAGTATTTTAATTGCTTGCTAATAAATTTTAAGTGAAAAAATATGGTACTCTAAATAAATTTTATTAAACCAACTTAATAATTGACATTTCTTGTTTATTTATCAATGTGTAAGTAAAGTTCGACTCACTTCAAGTATTTCTGTGACAGATTCTATTTCGTGTGGCGATGTAACAACACCATTAGTGGTGGGAGCGGTGGTATTATGTTGAACAGACTGCGAGTTCTGTTCC
Source organism: Pharmacophagus antenor (assembly GCA_018245475.1). Classification (NCBI taxonomy): domain Eukaryota; kingdom Metazoa; phylum Arthropoda; class Insecta; order Lepidoptera; family Papilionidae; genus Pharmacophagus; species Pharmacophagus antenor. The sequence continues at coordinate 52,781 of DWQX01000038.1, forward strand.
GGCGATCGGCCCGCTAGCAACTTGTGTGCTTTAAGTTTCAATTCCTTCGGATGAGGTGTGTTCTGGCGTACGAATGGAGTCTGGGAACACATAAAATAATTAGTTTCTCATTTTCGTAAATTTACGAATAGAGTTCCAAAAAGTGCGCATGCACATGCTGGTTTATTTATATGGACTTTTAGGGCTTTAAAATTTTGTCGAGTTAAAAATTAATAAATAATGGTACTAAAGCTTACATAACTAAAGAGAATCTTGTCCAACAATATTTTTACAAGGCTAACTTTAAAAGAGTTTTTCATTTAATTTTTTCATAATATAAAATAAGTAAGTACGTGCAATTTTTAAATGTAAGTAATATTTGACGAGAACGGTTACGAAATATTTAAATATATTCAGAAAATTTCTAAGCTATCTATAGAATACCAAGCTTTCTATAGAATTGAAATACATTGGCCCAAAAAAATAAAAAACTAAAATAATGTTAAAAATTTAGAATGTCTAGGTAACACAAAGCATCCCACCCGAAATATATGATCTATTAAGCCTAATAAACGCACGTCGACGGTGAGGCGTTATGATTAATTTTGCAGGATATGATATCACAGGCGGCCTCACCTCCGCGGGGTGACGACGCGGCTTGCGTATCAGCACATACGACTAATCTACTGTAAGTGCAGTTCAAATAGTAATTTGCGCTCTTGGAAGTTTCTAGTCTATGTGCTTATTACAATAACAAAACTACATCTGTAATTCAACAAATTCACGGTTTAAGCAATTTCATTGTTTTATCTCTAAATATAAATGATTTTCGTGTTACATAAAAAAATGCGTATTAAATATGAAGTGAAATAATTTGACACATAAGCGGATCATTTTCAGCCCGATTTAAACACTTTTTTCACTCTCTTATATGCCAATCTTTACTACTACATAAGCTTAAATTACTAAAGGTAAGTTAAAATCCCTCTCTTCAAAATGTTTTTCATTAAAATTATTTTAAGAGAGAAATTTTATTAGTCAATATTTTTTTACTAGCAATTAAGAATTTTTAACCTTTTAAGTTTTTATAAGTAAACTATCTTAATAGATTTCAAATAACAAACAATAAAAATTAATTTTATTAAATTTACGTACACTTAAGCTAAACATTAAAAATATTACAAAAAATAAATTATAATATTTTCATGTTAATATTAAAAATTTAAATTTTTAATCAATGTAAAAAAATGAAGTAATAGTTAACACATTTGGACATGATCTACTAAAAAAAAACTATAAAAGAAATCGCAATAATCTTAAAGTTTCTATGAATAAATTATTATCTTGATCTATGATTTTTGAAGTCTACTTTCAGCAACAAAACAGCAGAACTAAGAATATGAAGAAAACATTAAGGACCGTAGGGCATGATTCCAGCTGCAGAGTAATAAAATGGAGTACATTCACAATATAGACATTCATAAAAAAGTTCAAGGATCATTTACATTTTGGTTTAAATACTTATAACTCTTATCTGGTAAACAGATAACAAAGGTTCATAAAATTCCTTACCAGCAAAACTATCCAAGTAACCTATTTACACCTCAATAAATCGTTCGAATTATTACTATTAAACTTCACATATTTTTCATTTTTTTTATTCATTTTATTTCGCCTCACACACTATATGGCGCTTATAAATTTCAACATCATCGCTTATATAAAGATAAATAAACTATGGAAGAACAACGTACGGAGTTCAGCTTTTAAAATATAAAAAAAAAGAACTTTTTGAAAACGAGGGGCGACTAGAAACGATTAGTATTAGTTTTACAAAACAAGTTAGATAAATAGTCTTAATATGCCTGATAATTACATAATCATTATGGTTAAAGATTAGAGAAGATTGTGAATGCACTCCATGTTATGCCTTGTACCTCCGCGAGGTTCGTTATGGAGGACGAGAGACGTTGCAAGGAGCTCCTCCGTTGTGTCGCGACCAGTTTGCGAACCGCGTTCAGCGGCCGACGGAACCCTAGCATCGACTGCGGCATGAAGAAAGAATCCGAAGTGGTTGTCTCTTCATTGTCCTTCTGAATCGATGGAACCTTGAAATCAAATGCAATTTCCCGTGGACGCGCTATGCTATTTATTTACTTAAAAGAATGACATTTCAAATAATTAAATGTTTATTATTTGTTCGTTTTTATTATCCCTCCTTTCTTTGTAAAGACAAAAAAAAAATTATTTATTGAAGTATAATTTTAAATAATAGATAAATGAGTGTTTATGGACATTTAACCACTTCGTCATTTACTTCAATTTTTACCAGTAAATTACATCTGTCAATTTTAAACGTGGTTATGGATTTTTGCATTTCTTTTTACGATTAAATTAAACAGTGAAGATGTTTTGTTTTACGCAAATACTGATTGAACTAAAAGAAAAGTTAATAAATTAAAAAAAATTAATAACAGACGATAAGAAAAATTGCAAACGCGCAACTATTTTGAAATATTAACATGTGATCTAAAAAATCAATATCATATTAAAACTAATATACACATCGCAGATTTATTACGTATCAACGTAGACGGATGTACAAAATTGGCATATAGACACTCATATGACTACATAAACCCATGCACACACACGCATCAAATAACATTGAAACATTAATCTTGAAAGACACGCACAAATTTCAACTCATAATCATGTGATATGTTTTACATACCAAATGCAATATGCTATTAAAACACGACAATGAATAACAAAACCTTAATAATTTTGATGGTAAAATTAAACATTACATTGAACAAAATAAAACAATAATGATTAAATATATTTTATTCGTGACAATAAAATAAATAAACCTATAAACAAATCATACTGTTTCAATTATGTGTTACAAATAAAAACGGCATTTCAATCACAAGAAGTTTCAAGTCATCTTTATACATGAAAACAATTTTCGTTTACATAAACTTACAAGCTAAACAAATTATTCTAACGCTACAAGAACAGAGCTCATGGCAAAATAAGCTCGGTGCCTCGAGCATGTATCGGGTACATTGCTTCTAAACCATAACCGGGCTTTCCGAAATCTATCTCTGACGCGTGTACTAAAATCGTGTATACTCAAAAGCGGACCGTATCGCAAAATCCTGTACGTGTTACGTGACAAGCGAACTACCGCCGGCTCTTTAAGTATCGTGAACAAGTTACAACAGCATATCCTCACCTCTCTAGCTTCTGACACATCTTCAGTGAACTTCACGGAGTGTGTTCTCGACGCCTCTTTCTCTTCCCAATCATCATCGGAGTCGCGGTCACGAGACACGCTTGATTCTGTTGAGGAGTTCATATTTTACTATCTATGGTATGGGATTTGAACACGTATTATAAATAGGAAAAGTTTTCACAGGAAGATATAATTGGTCTATATGTATTGATTGCAGAAGTGTAATCAGAATTTTATTACTGGGTACGTAATCCCATTACTACCACTAAAACACGTAATCTAATTGGAGGATGTGGATTTTGTTAACATTACAGAATCTCATTTTCTTCAGGTAGTACAACCTTATCTTGGATGTCACTATAAATACTATTTCCTAAAGATTACAGATTAATTTTACTTATTCAAAATAAAAAGGCATCTAAATGTTTCAATACCAATTCAATTCAGCAATTATATCGCTTTTTATATTTCTTATTATTGACTTTTAGAGAATATATGGACTCATAGTTTCCATCGTATAGCGACGTGTTCTTTAATATTTAATGGAATATTAAGAGAATATTTTTTAAAATTTGGCAATTATACATGACCACACAACAATGACTCGCAATATTAAAAATTTATGTGCGGTGTAATAATACAAATAACATGAACTTTTACCCACCCAATATGTATAATAGTCAGTTATATTATTTCGACCGTCTAAACACAATTCTATATAAATATATAAAAAACTGGAAAATAAAGCAAAATACTTACCGAAAGGAATTTGATTCACATATTTAAGTGTTATGCTGTGATGAAATAACCGATGAAAAAAATAAAAATATGCAAAAGGGCTAAGGAAATCCTAAGAATATTTAAAACAATGCACCGACGCGGACTTATCGTAGCTAAGCAATTTATATGTGCATCTATATGTGTCTTAATACTAATAATGGTTGGTGTACATTACAATAAATGATTAGGCAATTTTGCGAACTCTTATCTGCTTTTACATTACATATAAGTGGGTGAAACTTACCTCTTATCCTATCAAGCTCTTGTGACTGTGAATTAAATCTGTGATCCCTGAACCAGGTTACACTGCCGACTTCTGACGTGTGATCCAACTCTATTTTTGGGTGTGACAATTGTGGAAAGTATTTTTTTAGTATATTTACACGGCAAAAACAAAAACAAAACAGATCTAACTGCTTAAGGAGAGTTATATTTATTAGGTTTGTAATTCACATCGTGACAAATATTTTATTAGGCTTATTACAATTATCGTATTGTTGATTTACTTTAATATCAATAGCTAAGAACGCACCATAAGCAGTAGTAGATACTCGCGAAATGCATAACAAAAGCATAACAAGCACAATTAATACAACCTAAACAAACAGTACATTAACATTCAGCATAACTTAATTTAAATAATAAAACTAAGAGGCAACTGATATAATTTTTACATAAGCAATATAAATTGTTCAGTTATTTAAAGATTCAAAGCTATTATATGTTTACAGTATATTTTTGATAGTGTTGGTGTAGGTTTAAGTTAATATTGATAATTTTACAATAAATTATTTTAAAGGTACTCAAACTTCGACATATAAGTGTTGCGTGCCAAAACCTAATCTGTGGTTTAACGGTGCTCAAGTGAAAGCAAGTTTTAGTATGCTAAATGGCGTCCTTTTATAGCATATTAGCAATGTTGTTTCCTATTTTTAATTATTCGAAAAACAAAAACAACATCACAGGGACAAAACACGAGACACCAAAAAGCAAACGTAAAAGCTAAGTCGATTTTTAATGAGGTCACTACCTGGTTGTTGGGTGTAGCTAAGTTGTGGTAGGAGGAAGCAAGTGAGTACATTCTCCCCTGTCGTTTCGTCCCTATCCGTTTGGAAGGTCAATAACGGCTGCGCTTGGTTCTCCGACAGCCAAACCGCTTTTAGTTCTAAATTGACGAGTGTATATGGCAAATATTGTAACCTGGAATTAGAAACAAAAAAATATTTTCGTGTAAATTACGACCATCAGAGAGATTTTTTCATAATCATAATGCTCTTCAAAAAAAAAATAAATTACTATTATTAGATGTTTAATGAGACCAGGCCATTGATTACTTTAATGTATATAATAACTTTTTATGTACATCAACTTATAAATTACATTACACTCATTTAAAAATCTAGTCTTCTTACCGGTTACCGCTAACATCCAAGACATGAAGAGATTTACAGTTTCCTAATTCGTTTGGTAATTTAGTAAGTTTATTATCTCTCAAGCTCAGTACACCCAGTAGGGTCATATTTCCAATCTCCAATGGTATATCCGCTAAAGAATTCCTGTCCACGTTTAATACGGTTAGTTCATTAAGGTTTCCTATCGACTTTGGCAGCTCCATAAGGAAATTCTCTGTTAACACCAGCTCCTGAAGGTTTGTGCATCTAAAATATTTTTAATTTATACTAAGTTAACAATTAGAAAGTGCGTGGACAAAATATCGGCTAAATCCGATACAAAAAAAATATAATGTAATTCTGAAATGTTAAAAACAATGTTTCCAAAAACCACTATACAGGTATAATATCATATATCATTAAAGATAAAGCACATAGCTTGTTAATACTAACTGCAATTAAATTAAACATTTAAAATAAACTTATATAATTTTTAGAGTTCTGTATCCAATGACGAAACACAGAACCCTACTACTAAACCGTCGCTGTCCGTCTGTCGACGGGCGCTATCTTACGAAGCGTAATAAATAAAAAGTGTAATTTTTAACACATCGAGTATTTCTAAAACCGCTACAACAAATAATAATCATAAAGTAATACAAGAAACGTGATTATATTGGCGTTTATGGTACGAAACCCGTCGTGGTGTGAGTCCGACTCGCACTTGGCCATTAATTGGCCATGAAAGAAGACATTGTTACATTTATAAATTTATGATCTATTTCAGACTCACCTTCCAACATTTTCATTTAAGGTATGTAATCGATTCTGATCCAATTTAAGTATAGCCAATTTTGACAGATCACCGATCCCGTCCGGAACAGTTTCGAGCATATTCTGCGACAGATGCAAGTCGGTTAACGAACAAAGCCCGCCAATCTTTTCGGGAAGTTTCTCTAACTTGTTTTCGCTAACATCCAAACAAATTAAAGCCTTTAAGTTGCCGATCTCTGGAGGTAGATACTGTAATTTGTTATGGTCCAACCATAATTCTTCAAGGGCTGGCAACTCGCCGATGAATCCGGGCTGAAAAATTTTAGAATAGAACATTTTAGAAATTGTTACGATATGGTACTGTCAGTATGTAATTATTTTTCAAATTACGCGATTTAGGACAAAGGACCTCAAAATAAAATTATCTTACTATGTCTTGTTTCTGTAATTTTTATAAAAGAATTGAAATGATTTTTATATACATAATTATTTCCTATCCGCGTAATATGCCAATTTATGTTTAAATATTAGTCAGTTTTTAACTCTATATGCAGGCTTTAAATTGATAACACCCAGAGTTGAATAATGAACGTTTTCGCTATTGCGTTAGAAAACTTTGTTGTTTTACTAAACCATAGCAATATTTAAAAATAAATATGTATTTATAATAACAGTTAATTAAGTATACAACTATTGTTGACAATTTTTGTTTTAAATATTAAAATAATTCATAATAATAGTTCACGTACTTATATTGAATAACATTTTGACAAAGAGAAAAACAAATGCCAACTTACCAACTCCTCAATTTCATTATCCCCTAAATCTAACCTTTCTAATTTCGTAAGATTCTTAAGTGATTCAGGCAACGACTTTAGCAAGTTTTCTCTTAACTCCAGCGATTGCAGTGACACGAGGCTGAAAATAAAACGGATTAATTGCTCAAAGAGGCTAAGATAATCTTTTTAATCTGAATTAATTTTAAAAATAACAATTAACAACAAACAATTAAGTAATAGGTAAAGGATAAACTAGCACACTTAATTATACGTTCGTATAAGTCTTCATAACATCCTTAGTGCCTTCTGATGATTGAAGATATAAAGCTTAAAATGGTTTAAAATATATATTTGCATTGTTGGTACAAATTAAACAAAAAACTGTGATTAAGTAATACTTTTTTCCAGGTTGTTTGTTATTAATATTATTTAATTTAAATAACAAACGTATGCAAGTTTTCGGTATTAAAACGCGTCATTATTATTGTTTATTAAGCAAATGAGCCTAACATTCAGAAATGTGTAATGATACATATTTCTTATTACATTTTATTTTTTATTGATGAGAACAATGACGAAATGTGTTTTAAACTGCTAATACCGCCGACTTGAACTTTAACATTGAAGATATACATGACTATAACGTCGTAAATGGAAAGAATTATTTATCAAGAAACTTGAATAAGCCTTGGCCTAATACTAAAGGTATTTATAATAGCGTGACAATTTTGAAGTTACACAAAGCTACTGGGAAAACAATGGAATGACTAAGACATCGTGGCATCTGAAAAAAAAACTCGAGTATACAATTAAAGTCTATTTTCTCAAACATTATTTTGCAAAGTTCTCTTTAAATTTAATAATAAACTTATATTTTAATTTGTATATTTCTGCGTGTTACACCTACTGTTAGACAATTCGCACCTCGTTATTACACAGTTCAATGTAATACAAATTTGTAATTAACTCATTATCAGAAGTTATTAAAGTTGATTTATTTTTTATTGGACCGTCTCATTAGTAGGCAAAAAATATAAACAGTATTATAATAATAATGTAATGAATCATTTATTTGAGTAGATTTTAACAATTCTCTATGAAGATGATTAGTGATCACTTTTTGCTTCATTAGTTTGCATAATACATTAACTAGTTAGAAATTGTTAAACGATACAAAAAAGGAAGTATAATCAAAAACATGTTTTCTAAACTTAAATTTTACAGCAATTTATTTTTCATTATCGTAAATAAAATGATTCTAACATGTAATTTCAAAACATCATTTTACTCGGTATAAGTTGATATAAAGCTTTGAACTTTTGGAGTTCAAAATCTTTTTAAAGAAACCGGGTTACGTTACCACGAAATCGTAATTCAAAGATATTAAAAAATGTGTCAAACACTTATAACATTTAATCAAAAGGAGCGGTGGCATACTATTTAACGCTGACACATGCAATTTGTTAAAAACATTTTTGTATGCTGTTAAACAAGAAACAATTTTATTTTCTTTTACTAATATGAAACTATAATAGATAGTTTTAATATAAAAGTCTGATTGAAAAAAAAAATAGGGATATATGCATAAAATTCTTTCTACATTAAAATTTAGAGAACATATACTAACACGTAAAACTTGGTACGAAATAAGATATTACATATGGGTTCTATTTAGACAAAAATGCAGTGTTTTCAATTAATATAATGGCGACATGAAAGCAAATATAAGTTAAATTGTATTATGTTAAAACCAAGTCTGTTTATGTACTGTCAGTTATTAAGGGTAGATCGTAATCCATTACCGTGCCGTAATTAATAACATACAATATTGTTTACCGATACGCAAACAGCAAGTCATTCGCGCGGGGCCTTGAGCCGCATTCCTGAGCAGATGTCAAAGTACTTAGCACTCTTCGTTGTCCAATTAACACAGTCGTAGCGCTGAATCACCTATGTAAACTTATATGCATTGAGCGTTTTATTAATAATCGTAAACAAAAATTGTAATTACATAAAAACATTTATAATAAATTATGGGCTATAAAACTTTTAAAGGGTTATTTGACGATTTTATTATTTATTATAGTTAGTAAAAAAAGGCAAATTTTCTATATCTTACAAAAATACAGTACAAAAAAGTTCTACTCCTTTATAATTAACTTTTGAAACGTAGATATAAGAAGAAGTATAATAATAAAATTAATAATGAAACTTATAATATCAAGCCGAAGGTCCTCGTTCAAAAATAAACAAAAATGTACAACGTTTTATTACTTTCAAACGAAACAATAAATTTAACCACGATATTCAATAAAATATCAGCTTGGATCACGAAATTAGGTTTATAGCGGCTGGTAAAGAAAACAGTTACGGGCAAAACCGAGTTGCATTTGAACTACGATGAATTTAATGCAGTTTTTACTAAATACTCTACATTATTATTCTAATACTATTTTCACCCATACTTGTGTGTTATTTTAAACTAGTTAGATGAACAGATAATTAAAACGTTTTAAATAACTATATACAGTGATAAGTGTCCTGCATCTTAAAGCTTTACAAAGAACTTTAGGGTGTTATGAGAAATGATGTCATCGCAGCGTCACAACAAAAACCGGCTAGGTTGCATAAAACTGAGGAGTTATAGATAAGAAGTGATTACAAATGATGCTCACACAATATTACCACTTATCACGTACATTCCATACGATTAAGAGTATTTTAAAACTCAACCTAATGCCATGATAAGGAAAAAACATGTTTGTTTTGTTCAAACAAAAACAAATTGCTTATAAACTAAGACTACCTGAATATAAACTTCAGGAGTGACTACTTTTTAAAATAACTATTGAAAGGCCTCTTAAACATTTCTTCACTTTTGTGGATTAATTATTATAAGCATAACAGCATGAATGCAAACAATTCAAGCGTAACGTCGATAAAAAATGCCGTGTCAGAACACCGCACTAACGGATCCTAGTTATGAACAATTATCGGCTTAGAAATGTAATGTTGCAATGTTAAAGAAAAGACAATTATTATTGAATGCCTTTAAAACTTTAGTATAGTTGCATGAAGGACAGGTGACGATCATATTTCATCGAATTTAAACAAACGGAAACAAGGAAAATAACACATTAGTCACTCACAAACCGTTTGACTCTAATAACTGAAAATATACAAATACGACCGTTTATGACTACCTCGCATGCTCTATATAAATAAATCAACGGCATTGTATCTAAGTTATGCAACAAAATAATTGGATACAAACATGAAACGAAAGAACGGAATATAACGTTATGACAGACTCCGACAGCTAAATTTCTTTCTAATCGACTATCTTGTTCGAGAAAATATTTTTTGACTAAATAAGATAATTGATAGAACTAAAAGAAAAATGTTACCACGAAGGTGTCCATGCCTCGCTTTAAAAATATAATAGCAATTGAAACGGCCTTGTGGCTTAAAAGAACAATAAATTGAAGAGACAATGGTACGAATTCTTTTCAATCTTAATATAAGACAGTAATGAAAGAATTTTTAAACGAAAATAATTGGAGTCCTTTCAACTAAGTTAATTCTTGGTTTCATAATAAGTTTAATTAGAAACAGTATTTTGATACTCAACTTTAAAATGGCTTTTACGGTATTTGAATAAAACCTAAACCAAATAACGATAAAAACATATATTTCGTTCCTATTATTGTGTGTAGTTACTTAGATGAGTCTATCAAAGTGCCGACCTAAACTTTTCTGCCCAGTTTCACTTTCACTTATAAATACCGAGTATAATTTTTGTTTAACTGACGTTGAGACGTGACTTGCTTTTAGTGAATCGAAATGACATCCATTTAAGATACCCTCGTAAAGTAATCTCCTGAAACTAATTATTAATAACTTATTCAATATTAAATTAGTTGTGCCTACTGTATCATAATGAAGGATTATTATTATGCTACAGATATAGTGGCCGAGTTATATTCCTTTTTTATTTTAAGATTGATTCTTCTTTTCTAACAATTCCTTATTAACAGATGTTTATTACAAATCATTAGTTGGAACGCCATATCTCGTAATTGACAATGAAAAGACTAATATAAGAATGAGATATTATGCTTCTAAAACTGTTGTACTTTAGGGTTTACATCAATTTCTTTACAATGTCCTTTTAATTACTATGAAAATTGAGTTTATATTTTGTCAAATTATGTACCAACAAATGTTTTCTTATTCTCAAACTCTTATGATCTACCACAGTAGCGATAGTCGGCACTGCAACATGGAGCCTTGTGAAAGTAAGCTCACCTTCCAAAGTCGCTAGGGAGGCTCGTGAGTGACATATCGTTAAGGCCGAGAACTGTGAGTGCGCGCAACTGGCTGAAGCCTGCAGGCAACCGCGGTATAGGGTTACTACTGAAGTCAGCTATCTGCAGTGCGCGCAACTTCTTAATATCCTCGGGGATGTCCGGAATGTCTGCAAATTATAAATATTGAAAATTTTTGTTATTTTGCCACAGACGTGTTCAGTTAATAAAAGAAATATTCAATATTAAACCATCTAATACTAGATAAAACATTTACACATTACTTGTATAAACCATACATACATAATCCTATATAATTATGTTTTATATCGTTTTTGTTCCGACCAGTTTACAAAATCGCTGCATCAATCTTAACATCAACTTTTTTTAAGACTTCTAAGCTATTTTATATTTAAAGTTTCCAAATAAAATCGCGGAAACATATTCCATTAGTTTAAAATAAATTTGTAATATATAATGGTTATTCATAATGATTGTCATATAAAAGGGAAACTGTTGCACTATTTCCACTATAAAAATTAAAATATAATTATTATTTGTAAATATTGGACTGGCTCATTGATATAATGGTAATAACATTCAATGATGACCATTTGAGTTTGTTCCGTTTCTGATTCTTAACATATATTTTGGTATTTATACCTAAGTATGTATATCGGTCTCTGGTAACTCATACTACAGATGCTGCTTAGCTACCTTGGAATTGGCGTACTTTCTGATAAGAATGTGCCAGAAATTAATAATAATAATTATTAAATATCTATGTAGAATAACGTAAAAGAAACTACCAAGCCATGGATACGTTTGAAGGAATAATATGAAACAATAAACCTCTGCTGGCTAATTCTCAAGAAACGTCTGTTACTGAGTAGTAAGTCTCCCACGAACATAAGGTTACTCAGTCCTTCTTTCAAGTATGATCAATTCAAGAAAAGACTTTATTTCGAAATATTTTACGGAAGGTATGAAATAAAGTCTCCTACTGTTCAAAATTTATTATGGTATTAGTACCGGTAATAGACTATGCAATACCCGTCTTACAATAAGATCTCATATTATAAGTGTATAAATGCCAAGGTTATGTTATAGCTCGCGAATCACCGGATTTGCGAGTCAGTTTCGATGAAGCTGTAATAGTCGTCAATAAGACTAACAGCGCAAACTTCACCGAATCCAGCAGCAGCAGCAGCAGCAGTCAAGGTTATATTTTATATTCAATCAAGTAAATAATTTAATTATAAGGACATGACATTAACTTCAAATCACTTTAAACTGTGTTTACATTATTATTCATTGATAGGTGTAATTTGTAATAATGTTTGTGTAAGAATATGTATAATATTTAAAAATAATACTTTTAGTTATGTTCTTCGTAAGTATTCGAAGACAAAAATTACATTATACGAGATCATTGACTAAATATGACCGGTGTAAGTTATGAATGTAGTTTTTTCTCAATTTTAATAACAGATAACCAAATAAGGATCCAATGACCTACGAATTGGAAACCACTTCAGGGCCTATTGCGGCGCATTCACTAGGTCAACAGGTTCAATTATTCGGTACATGGACACGTGAACGGTATCCACAAAATAATTTATCGCTGCAGTATTTCATAAATATATAAACAAAACAATGTAAATATAGGAGCGCAAGGTCAAACTAAACGATACTTTTCGATAAACAAATCCTAGAATACGTGACCAATATAAATTTATTAAAATAGTTTGAGACAACCAAGTATATCTTTGCTCTTATTTGAATCTGTATAGATACACATGAAAAACATCACGGAGCTCGTTACTGATACCATTAGAAGGCAAGTCGTAGCGTATTAAAATTCGTTTACAACAATTCTCGGATGTTCTTGGTTACGTGTATTGATTTCACGATAACCGATGGATCAAATTGATACGGCTCTAGCCGCGTGCCAATGGTGTGTACAGCCAAATACCGAACTAATTAACTTTCCTGGAGAGACCTATGTTTATTACTGCGCTTATGAAGGATGCAGATAGTGATGAGAAATTAGTAAAAGGTCCAAGATTTAAGTGTATTATTTGAAAAATAATATATGTAATCAACACACATATTATTTAAAAGTAGAAACCACTGGTTACATAACTAAGAATTCAATAACAAACATAGATGTCAATTGAAAGTGTGAATAATGAATCGTGGACGTTAAGCGACTGATAAAGATCTTTAGTGACCTAATTGTAAGCCGCGTACTGTTTATACGGTATGTTTCAATTAAACTATTAAATTTCATTTGCATGGCGTAAATCGTAAACATTAATCGATATTTTAGGCTTTCTTGTCAAATTATTTGAAAGTATTTATCAGACTTATGCATATATAAATAGAATATAATGAAACAAACAGCATAACGACTTGTACAAAATTTTACATACATCAAACTATCGACAGGAACGCAATGCAAAATACGAGTATTATTGTTTCGCTAAAAATCACGTTTCGTTGAAAAATATATTGCTCTATATGAAAAACTTGGCACTAAAAATAGACGTAAACTTCTTGGTTAGGTAGAGCACGTTAGCGGCAAGAAGTGTAACTAATATGTTAGCATGCCTTATGGCGTCGTAACTTTATGTACGTCATAACCTATATTAATCCAATCTTATATGTATCTATATTATCGATCTTCTAAAATGTTAGCAAAATGTCTTAATAATTTGAATGGCGCAAAGATGTATCTACATGATTATGTAACAATGAAGTAGTATTAATATAAAAAAACATGCAGTAATTTAGTTGCAGTTAATATTTCCATAGACAAGTGAGCTAAAAATAGGTTAATTATTAATATCCACATTCACGGTGGTGGGTATACAGCGTACCTAAAAATGGTACAAAAAAACTAATCTTATTTCTAAATTAACAATTTTAAAAAGACTGAACAAAAATAATTTTTGTGTACTTAATTTTGCAATGTTTTTAAGTGAAGGTTAGTTATTTATTAGTATTGTTGCTGAATTCGATAATTCCATTAAAAAAATTATGTTTACATCGATGAAAGAGAGAACTAATTAATCTGGTTTTCTAATTCTGCGTCGTTAACGGTAGTTTGGCCTGGTTTCCGGTTCGCGGGCGGGCATTCTACCGGCCGTGTCGTCATCAATTGTTGTTGGAGCTACTGGGACCGATGCGCAATCCATGTACGTTTAGCAAACAAGCTTCATAAATAGGTCAATTGAACGACGATCGACTTGAGAGCAACGAAATAAGTAGGTCGGGCTTTTGCGTGCGGAGTTTCCTAGCGCCTATCGAAGAATTTATTAAATTAATTTTAAATGTATTCCAAACTCAATAGTTTACTTGGTTATTGATAAAATGCTCTTATCTCCTGGATAAAATTTACTTCTTATTTACTACGAAATGAAAATTCCATGCGATTTATGTTATAATTATCTCTTAAGTAATATTTTTGATTAGCTTAAACAAATGGGACGGACAGTGAATATTAAAGTTTATTACTTGAGACTATACATATAAATGTAAGAATATTATAAATAAAACATAATTGGTATTCTGGCATCTTATAGTGTTAAGTTAGTAGTAATAAAGATATTTACTGTATGTTGTCACACAACATATTATTCATAACTATTGATGTAAGAAGAAATAAGAAAAGCAAATCTCGCCTACTATACACGAACTTTGCTATCGTTTCTTTTGTTTGTGTGTAAATTTTTTTCCAGCCTTAAAACCAATTATTTTACGAGTTTATTTTTGAAAACAATCATCTCGTAACTCGTTTAAAAGTACAGCAGAGAAACCCTTTATAGAGTTAAATCACGCTGAGATAAACCAGGCAACTTTAAGTAAAGGTAATATATCTATACATAATTTTAAAAAGCTCCAGTAATGCGAGCAACTTTGCTCTTAGCAAAACGATACTATTTTTAGAGTGGAATGTGACTACAAACAATTTCTTTTCAAGTGCATCGATTTGTTCACAAAGAGGGTGAACAGCTATCGAGAGATCTGGGCCTACAGGGATATCAAACTGTCATATCACTTTTTAAATGTTAACACGGGAGATCTGTTACAAGTGTTGTATTTAGCATTCTATTTAATTCCGTTGCATTTTTTTACTTCCATTTAGTTGGAGGTTTGGATTAAAAAAGTAAATCTGAAAACGTCTAAAAAAATCGAATTAAGGGAATGTTGCAAATATCTTTCTATTCTTTATTGAATAAATATTGGCAGGGAAAATTTTGATCACTGGTAATTATGGGTTTAAGAGAAATATAATGCCCCTGTCTATAATGATATAATATTGCAGTTCTTTTGTAATTTAGAGCATTCTGATCGGGTATCCTATATATTTACAAAAAACATTTGGTTTAATTTTCAACGAATTTAATCTATTAAAAACAGTTTTTATAGCTTATTAGGACCTGGAATGTATATAACATTTATATTATAACATGAATATTTTTAACAGGAAATTAATTATAAATAGTCTATACAAACGACCAATCCCAAATGGACAAAATTGAAAAATAGGCAAAATTATTTTTGCTGCATTTTTCTGTTTGTATTTTAATGCTAGTGCACTACGAATTATTGATAAACGACGATTATTTAATAATTTTCAGGTTGGAAAAATTAACAATTAAACATGTATGTAGTAACTAAAAGTTATAAAGAATATTTATAAAACATGTGGTACTTAACCTATTGTACTTAAAAAACAGTATACGTTATGTAGTGTAGAGATTTTCTATATAGTCCCAAACGAAGATGCAAACTGGCGATTTAAAGAAAAAATGGTTTCTTTAAAAATTATTTTAATTATGGAATACATTACTAAAGAATCAATAATAATAACTATAGCCATAAGATATTAAAACCACGGCATGCAGAAATAATATCCGCTGTAGAACATGTTGCGGAAAACAGATAGAATGAGGTGTAAATATAGAAATTGTCTAACTCTTCAGAACAGTCTAAAAAAGATTAAAAGCTTTAATTATTTAACTTAAACAAAAAGATTTCAATGTGTCATTAACTATCTGTAAATAAAAGTAAGTATAAGTATCATTTAAACAATTATATAAAACAAATAATTAATAACAAGTATTTTGATATGACAAACGGACGCTCCGAATTTCTTTATTTATGTATTCATAATTTTTTCAATATCTTTTTATTGCACCTTCATATTTTTATATTTCAGTTTAACGTGAAGTTGACTGGTACATACACGTTGAAATACTATCCACCACGTACGTTACGTGCAAACGAATATTGTGCATTAAATATTTATCATGAATTTGATTTGATTGAAGCAATCAGAAACCGAAGAAGGATAAAAATATAAGGATCTATATATGGATTTGTTACAAATACATAATTATATTTTACAAAACGTTTTGAATTATTTTTTGTCGATAAAAGAATTGCAGTGTATCGTGTATTTAAAAAATGATGGTTATAAAAAACAAAATTGGACGACGTTTTTGTTTAATTCTCTTCGATGTCATTAGTTAAAACACACATTAGTTTAAACTGATACTGCATTCAACACTTAGGTATAACTATGATATTTACATTGTTTACGCTAACAAAAACTAGAAAATAGCATACTTCTAGAGCAGGTTATAAATGTGTATGTGTCTATAATGGAGTACTATACACTAAAACAAAAGATACAAGTTACAATAGATATATTTTCGGATGAACTGAGTCACCTCAATACAAATGTGAGAGGTTAAAGTTGCACATACGAAAGAGCCCGCAAAAATAAAATAAAAAAGTTAGCGGGCGGTTGGACTCGGCTGGTTTACTTCGGCCCGATGGAATCCCATTATAGCTTTATTGAGTTGCGAACCACAGAGCGCGGGTGGACAGTGCCGATTCACCGGCTGCGTTAATGGAACTCGATTGTACCACCTACGAGCTACACGTTAACCACCCCCCAAGAGATTATTAACTGAAGTTTCCAACTGCTATACAACGCCGATGATAGTGAGTTGATTACTCAACAACGTTGACACACGGGCTTTTGATTAAGCGCTCCGACATTTTATTAACACCATAGTGTAATTTACGCTCCTGGCAAAATTGATTATGTTACAGTATTAAAATATATAGAACATTGTACTATTACTCATCACCAAATTAATTTGCGAAAAAGTCAATCCAATCATTAACACATTTTGTTTTTAATCATGTTGTTCCCAAGTATGATTGTAAGCTTATATATATACACAATAATTTAATCATAATGTATACTATATTTCAAATGTGATGACAGTTATATTTCATAACGTTGAAGGATATACCAGTTTAAAGAAATTTGGTCGAATGTCGTGAAGGAATGCACTATGAAACAACAAAAAAGTAATAAATGATATACATGCCTGCGGTGTTATGTTATGATAAGACGAACATTTATTACATCACGTTATTGGCGAGAAAGCCAAATTGCATTCACCGATGTTGCGTACAAACAAGCGGTCTGTTTGTTAAACTATGCTTAAATTAACATAAGATTTTGTTTCATGGATGTTTTAAAATGAATATGAATGACAATTCCGTATTTGTTATGGTACTATTAAGATCTTATATAAACATTTTATGAAACGCTCTAGCAACAATTTATATTATAAGATTGTTTGTAATTACAATAACAACGAGAAAAGTCAAGGCCACGCTTGCTTAGTGGAGCTTAGCGGAAGGAGACAACTCCTCTAAGTCTGTTGTTCTTAGGACATTTCCTCATGATGTTTACCTTTTCTGGATGTCTAAGCAAAGTGGGAACCGATCATGTGTATATCTTTGAGTCGTGTAGAGTAATATTCCATTGCAGTTACAACTAAACTTCGTATTTTCAAACTATGAAAAAGTATACAATTTTTTTTTAATTTAATTTAAAAAAATTACTTGAATATGCATATTAAACTCCGATAAAAAAAGGTTGTGGTAAGGAAATTAAAACAATAAAATGAGAATACTATTTTTTATGTCGCTAGCAATATACGCATATATTTATCAAATTATAGTCGGGTTTCACACAATTTTAATAATATACAAATCGTAACGAATTTAAATACATTTTTGGATGAAACATTGCCGACGAAGTAGTTCGCTGTTGCATCAAAATAAAAAAAAAACATCCGTTCATATGATAAAACATCACCATGTCGTAATTCATATTTCAATATTCAATTCTTAAAATTTGAAGCATTAAAGCATTAGAAATCTGAAAATAGTAAAAACTATTACAGCTTGCTAACAGTGGAGTATAAATGAACAGACGATTGATTGTTCACAATAATCGCACGCCTCAGTACTGCTAAACGTACAAATTGGATTTTAGACCAGCCACTTGTTCAAAGAATTTGTATTGGAATTCGAATTTACTAAAAGTATACGATAATTTTTGTAACCCATGAACACAATGTATAACGGTATAACACTAAAATCATTTTTAATTTTTGCTTTGTCACGTTAAACTTTGGCTGTTCACTCTAATTTGTTTTGAACCGCGCAATATTCCGATATTTTGTTTTTCGGTATTTGGGTAAAGTCGCGTTATTATACACCGAATGCTGCTAAAATAATTTCTGGGATGCCAGCGCGACCTGTTGTTACAGCTGTTGCCTCATCCGACAGATATCACATAACACACATGAACAGGTTTCATTTCATAGTTAAGATATAGCAAACATGTTTACCCAAACACTACCACCTTTTAGCAATCTAACTTAAATGTCAGTGTAGTAGATTAAATTGGTACATTTTCTGATTGTTACATAAATATTTTCCGCCTGTTTTTCTACATCCATAATTCTAACACAAAACGTAGTTAAAATATGTTTATTTAAAAATACAAAAAGCTCTTCAAAAGGCGTTTGGAATGTTATGAATCTGACGTCCGACGGTTTATTTTTTTACATTGAAAAAATTCCAATCTATCTATCGTTGCATAATTTATGAATAGTTTTTTTTTTTATATTAAGCAACAAAACATCCAATACCAGTTTCGGCACACGTAACGATTAGTCACACACGCCATCGTAAACGTGTCGTTACTCTCCATTGGGTCGCTTGACGTCTACATTTTAGTATTTAACCTTCAAAAACACATTCAATACTAAATTGCAAATTTAATGAAATATGGAAATGTTTGGAAAGTACAGTAAATTAATTCAAGATTTAGATAACAAAATTTTCGTATATATTTTTTCACATTTATTAGTGGGTACATATTAAAATTGTGTATGTTTTACGTAGACAAACTGTGGAATCTCTGCTCAGAATTGAAAAAGAATGGATTTAATTTATATAAAGATTTCACCTATCACTTAATAGTTTTTGTTAGGTAGAACAGGAGCAATAATTATTTCCTAAAAAATGTCACACTTAACCAGGTCATCGGACGCAGCTCGCCAGTAACGGATGAAAGGCAAACGCTTCGATAAAATGACTTCACTGCTTAATAAAGCGATGGGTCACAAATTTTTTTTTTTAGAATTTTTATATTTATAATTAGCAATGTATTAGATAGTATTAATAAATAAATAAATAGTATTAATACCCATACTGCTAAGTATCCAGGTTTGTTAAATTATTTTTACTAATAACTGCGAATTAAGTTTAAAAAGATATTGGTATTCGATGGTATGTTATACAAATAGTGATTATTTAATAAATATAATTTTTTTTTGAATCAGTTAAAATTTTAGAAACTTAGCTAATATGTCGTAACACGCAAATATATCGTAAAAATAATGTAAACAAAGCTGCCTAGAAGTTTATGTATTAGTGAAAGTACTATTAACAGCTTTTCTGGGACGTCGGAGTCGAAAATATATACACATTCTATATTGTATTATAATATCTTTTAATTCCCAAGTCGAAATAAATGAAAAATATACATTCATACGCTTTTAAAAATGAACCAATAAAAACTTTTCTTCATTTATGCTGTTATATTATTAAGATAAAAGTCATAACATAAATACACTGACTGTCAATATACTTATTAAACTGGAAAAAGACTAATTCAATTTTCCTAAGCGCATCGACGACATTATGTAGACTAGACAGCTATATAAATGCATGTATGTATCTGAGTGCATTAGTTGTAGAAAGTTCTCAGTGAAATTCATTTCTTAAATTAATACTCATTGTGAAGTTGGAACTTTGCTGTTGAAGTGTTTCAGGATCCGAAGCGAGCGGGAGGCTGTGCTTAATGACTTTGATATTATGAATGTGGGTATCATACAAAGTCTTTTATCCGATCCTACGCTGATGCGGCTAAAAGACTGTCATTTGATCACTAGCATTGAGTAGAGCTGTACCATATTTTACAATTTTAGAATTATTTGTTTAAATTATTATTTTATTATAAAACTGGTAGATAGATTATTTTAGTTTTTCATGTGAATCTATTATTTTAGTGTTTTGATTTTATTGTATACAGAAGTTATGATGGGGACGGCACATCTTTAAGATAAAGTTCCCAAATTAAATAAATATAAAAAAAAAAAGTTGAAACTAAAATGAAAAGCTACGGTATTCTCGTAACGCCTCTACCTTCTTAAGAATTGTACTTATACCAACCAGTTATCCAGCCAACTACCACTTAGTAATTTCCTCGTTTGACATGTATAAATTTGTAAGCCTTATCATTTTGTAACTGTACGAAAAGCAACTCTGTTCCGGTACATTCCTTTCCAGTATTTGCTTGTGCAGCTTATTTTACTTGATTATTACTTCCCATACTATAAAATCCTTAAAAATGTTATAACCATAGATATTAAATTGTAAAATGTACTTATTTCGACCAAAAGGTGTCTTTTGACACTTCGGCGTCTGAATGTAAATAACTCCTCAAACTGATGAAATTTGAAATTATGTGTAAAATATAAATAATTTAGGGAATACTCAAGTTACAATATTTGAAAATAATATTGTTCTTAATTTTTTTATTATTCTTTTTCTAAGAGCTAGAAGTATTCTGGGCGAACACGCTTCACCATCTGTGGCCACTTTATTACTTAACATGAGTGAAATAAAGCTAAAGTCGTAGCCTATAATCAATGACAAAAAAAATTAGGAGGTTGATTAACATTATTTATCGTAATGGTGATTCCACTCATTTTTTATATTGCAAAAATGAAAAATGAAAGAGAAGAAATTTGAAAAATATAGAGGAAGGAAAAATGGGATTTTTAACCGAATACAAGAATGAGGTTTTATATTTGATCGGCATAACTTTTTATTGAGTGGTCCAATAGTAAAATAACAAAATGTGAAGCAAGATAAGTGCTTATATTTAACCCTTGTATCAATCGATAGGAAAGTTAGTTAAAGTAGAAAATGCTATCACTGATTTCTTATTATGGTTTCTTCATTCATGAAACTTAGAAGACCAAATGTAACAAAAATTACGACGAGCTGTACATTGACGGTTGAGTTTATGTTCAAGTAAACAGGAAGTAAAAACCATAAATAAAAGAAAAATACTCGTCTGAGGAATGTTAGTTGTGCCGCCGATATCTATTTAATTCCAGTTAGTTAACTGTAAACCATTAACCTGTTGGTGAAATGGCTAAGTAACAAATACAGAATTTTAATAAAAAATTAAACAAGGTACTTATAAACAAATTTAACGGTAACCGCTGTGCCGTATCATAAAATTAAAATAGCATCGGCATTGTTTTAAATTTAGAGCAGAGCGGTTAACTGTAAATAATGCTGCGAGGATGGTGTATACACACTTAACACAATCCATCTGTTACAAGAGTTAACAGGAAATCTAGTTCATCTACACGGGTCGCTGCAGTCCAGATGGAATCACATACCGTGAACGTTGTATATCCCATCATAACAGATTATTTAGTGTGGAATAACAAATATTTGCTATCGCAAAATATATTGGTAACTGACGCTATCTCTCTCCTTCTAGTCAAAATTTCATTTTCGTAATTATAGATGAGAATTGACATTAGGCAAAATGTATTATAAATTTTGCTTACTAAAGTAAGCAATAAAAAAAACTATACGGCATTTTTGTACTAAATATAACAATAGTACCTATCACACTGCTATAATTTATTTAGAAACAATTTTAATTGAAAGTGCAGCACGCTTTACAGTTATTACACAACGTATAATATAATGCGATTGATCTCCTTGTTTGGTTTAGAAAGAACAATTTGGATTTCATATTTATATATTTTTTTTTATGATTTACCTAATTTAAACAAACTTTTATCGGTTAGAAATGTTCGGAGATCGTCTGGGATAAGTTTGCATTCAATGCAGCAGCACCTACTTCTACCGCCACGTATTATAGTAACATGTAAATATGACTATATTCCGGCTTATAGAATACATCATTATATACGTTATTTTTCTCTAGGTCACTGCATGTCTCAAAGCTTCGTTTTAAAGAAATTAGTAAAGTGTCGATTTGTTTCGTTTAAGTGTCCTTATTATTTGCTCTCCGTAAGATAACACTTATCTTTTGACATTTGTAATCAGGAAATAGGTGTCAAGCTTAAAAATGCTCCATTTACGCCAAGTCCAATCGCGCGAAACCAACTCTGATGGCTGAGGCATCTAGTCTATATATAAATCAAACCGTTTGAATTTCGTTTATTTTTTATTTGGTACAGTTGGATCGTCCAAATTGCTATTTGATAGGGCCGCTAAATCATTGCTGTCTTAGCTATTGACATTGATAGGTCCATAATTTTTTTATTGCCAATATTGTTTTAATGCATAAACAATCTGGGACTTTGGTAGAATTGCCTAAGTTGTTAATAAATAGTAAAATTACAGTTAGTTGTACCATAGAATATATACATTGGATTTAGTTACATGTTACGTGTACGAGCGAAAACTAGAAATAACCATAAACAGAATGTAACAAGTATATTTTTATTCAAAGTATAAGCAATTGTTAAAAATAATCTAAAAAGATTCCAAATCTTAAATCTTTTGAAATAAGCTCCAATTAATTAATATGTAACCAAAAAGCCTTACAATCTTGTCCCAGTCGTATTCAATCATCTTAAATGAAGTTTTTTTAATTCTTGGCTATCTTCCTTTAATTAAGACTTCTTTACTAAAAACATGATTTAATTTTTAGAAAATGATCAACATAAAACATTTAGATGGTCGTATAGTATGCTCGTGGAATGTCATTGATAAATTTGCGAGCATCAGACCGTATCTGCATCGTGAGTAGATATTTAACGCCAGACAATTACAGAGCTGGTGACCAGGCAAGCGTGACTTTACAACCATCATAGGACCCTCAAACACATGCACCGTAACCTCAGGTCAATATTTTCAGTTTCATTTAATTACATTGGATACACTATTCAATACAAAATACTAATTATTACAGAAACAAGGCATAAAAACTTATTTTCTAAGACAACGTCGAGAGTAAAATATTAGTGGAAAAGTCCTTTCTTATGTTACTATTACATATACACAGCCGGCCAAAAGTTTGAGACCACCTTGAAAAAATTACAATATTGAATAAAACTCCAAAAGTTAGTGCTCTACAAATT